>WNNJ02000770.1:0-41517 GCA_012934845.2 Pomphorhynchus laevis | reverse complement strand
GTGCTATCAGGTTTCGGCTCATATTCCTCGACCCAACATAGCAGCTATGCCAATTACATGGACCAATTGTTATGCCAGTCACTTATTTTATCACTTTCCACGCCTAAATTTAGAATAGTTTTACCTCGTAATCAACCCATCAGTTGGTCTGATAGAGTAAAATAAGATACTGACCCGGCTATCCATATGGCACATTTTAATATGATTTGAACAGTTGTTTAGCAATACCGGGCTCTGCGTATATGCTATCAGGTGTATATATCGATAGAATCGATAATGTCTTTGTATAATCAGATTGCAGTTATATTACTGGAATGAATATAATATGTATTATAATATAATATACCTGAAACATGCATCCGTGTTTTTTCACGAAGTGACACCATCGTATAAACCATTAATTTCATCTATCGTAATTGGCTGTTAAATTTGGCGCGTATATTTAAAGTTTTTGCCCGATAAAATCAAGTGGCAATCGAGTTTCTTTTGAAATTCAATATTTTGGTATTATTTTTTTAAACAATTATTTATTATTTGACAATTGAGATAAGGATGAAACCAAATACAAATATTTTATTTCTATAGAATAAATGAGGACTTGTGTGATTTGGAAGAAATCAGATAAGCTAACTGGGTCTACGTATTTTATATTAGTATATTATTATATCATTATCTTATTTTATATTAGTCATATATTAATAATAAATAAAATTTAAATAATTTAATGATATTAAATAAGAAATAATTATTAATAATTGTTATATATATATGATTTTATATAATTTTTATCAATTAAAATTTTTAATTGAAATTTAACATAAAAGTCAATTTTTATGAATTGACTAATAAATAACAGACGATGCAAAAGAATATGGATTATAGGTCTTAATTAATAATATTTTTTTGACGTTACTAGAGGTGTTCTAGTACCTCATACACATGATTCGTTGATTGCCGTCTGCTAATTCTCCTCTGCATCCAGCAATGGGAGCGATCTGGCACTGATAAGTCATTGTGATGACGAAACGGTATCTAATAATATTATCGTCGTTTTTCCTCGTCTGGCTTAAATGATTGTTAATATTTTTTTGGTATTTTGTAAAATTACAAGAAAAAATCATCAAACTTACTTGAACATTAGCAGAAAAATAATTGTTATTAATAATTGTTATTTATAAGATTTTAGATAATTTTTATCAATTAAAATTTTTAATTGAAATTTTAAATAAAAGTCAATTTTCATAAATTGACTAATAAATAACGTACGATGTATTCGAATAAAAATTAGAAATCATAAGGAGGAACTGATATGTTATCAGGTAAATTTTATGAATGAGTTGAATAAATATAATTGATAAATAAATTGAATAAATTAATTATTCAATTATTCAAATTAATTTTCAATTATTTAAAGTAATTATTCAATTTATTAATTAATAAATTGAATGAATTTGGTATGAATAAATTACATATAAACAAGTTATTCATTTAAACAATTTCGTACGAACTCATGCAAATTAGAAAATATTACCTTGTGGTTTATGAGTTGTTATTGGTGGTAAGTTTGTGTCTGATTCTGTTGTCGTAATTATGGATTCGCTGTTGCCATCTGGCTCTGTTACTTGAGTCGAAGGCGGTTGTGCTCCCTCTTCTATTGTCGTATACACTGTTCCACTACCTAAAACAAACTAAATTTAAATTCTTGTGTTACACTTTGATTTTGAAAAGGCAACTTCAAAATATATTATTTTTTGTAATCAGAAATAATTAAATAATACTTTAGTAATATCTATCGAGTTTACAGATCGTGTATAAATCATTATTTTTATTGTGAATTTAATATATAATCATACATTGAGTGACTATACCGATTTTATCAATACTTTTACATAAGCGAATGAACGGGGTCGAACATACGAAGTGAGGTTTGATTTGATGAATTCTGAAAGAATTTGAACACTTTATTGATTACTGGATTCAGTAGATTTTCGATTGTGTATAATAAATGTAATAAATTTCGTTAGATATATTTATTATTTATTTCGGTAAATTTAGTAGATATTCACTTGCATCTTTTCATTATGCTTAAATTAATAATTCCATGTGATCAGTAGAAACGGTTTTATCGACATTTTATTTTTTCATAATAAAATATTTTAAATTTGAATTTATGCAAAAAATATTATAAGGTATATTTTATTTTTACAATTTTGTTATTACTTGGTGTTCAAGTTATCAATTACTAAAAACGCAATGTACTTAATTACTTTTATTTTAAAAAATACCTTAAAAGTATATATCGGGCCAATTTACTTTATATTTACTTTAAAAATATGTATCGAGCCTATTTAAGGGAACCATTTTAATTTGTAAAATTTGATTTAATAAATTATTTTTATAAATTAATAATATTAGTATCAAATAATATTTCCTTGTATTAAAATACCAGAAAATAATAAAAGAAATTAATAATGGGTTATTCATTCCGTTGGCGTTTTTAACAAGCGGGGGCTTAGGATCTGCAGCAGACTCTATAAGACTCTAGAAGGTCTGACCTTCAGACTCTAGAAGGTCTGTACCGTCCCACGAACTGATCACCGACATGCGAGTCAAACTCTCTCTATATATATGCTTAGTAAGGCTTGCATCAACTTCTTATCGGGGAAGTAGAAGAACACATTTTGTGTTTTGGCAGCGATATGTCGAAGGAAGTTGACAGAAAAATGTACAAAAGCCCATTTGCGGGAACCTCAATTATATACGTTTATTGAGATAATAAATGTTGTGTGTTTTAAAAAAAATTATTAAAAATATTATTAATAATATTATTAATTATTATAATATGATTTATTATGTTATATGATTATATAGTAATCATTAATAATTTATAGCAAATATTAATTAATATTAGTTAATAACAATTAATAATATGATTATCAATAATTATAATTGATATAATTTAAATAATAATGTTTCCGATTTATAGTAAAATCAATAATGAGCTTTTATTAATCAGTCTTAATTCCATAAACGAGGTAAAACTATTTATAAGGTGGAATATTTACTTTTTATTACAAAAACGATTATCATTGATTGACTGATTTATTTAAGTTAGGAGTGAGTAATTTTCAGCAACATTTTGATTGTTGTTGTTCGATAAATTTAAAAAAGTTCGCTGTAAACATAATTTACATTTAGACGAACATAATTTACATTTTGACAGATTGATCTGACCATTGATCGCACAGCATAATTCGGATGCTGTGCGATTCGACTGTTGGATGGCTTATCTCGTATTTTTGACTTGTAAGCCCAAAATCCAGGATTGAACTTTTTAGATTTAAAAATATGATAAAATATTTACTAAAATTTACAATGTTATCAAATTTGCTCAATTTTGCAAACTTAAATTTTGCACTCTTTATACGAATAGTAAAATTTTTATTTAATTTTAAAAAAATTCTATTCTCAAAAATTAAAAAATGTAATGGTGCAATTAAAATTAACGATACAATTTTTTAAACAAACCTAATAGAAAACCACAATGTCACACCTGCTTTTAATACTTAATGGATCACACTAAGGTCATAATGTGTAATAAAGGACAAAGAATCCATAGATAATATATCTACAATAATCATGTAGATCATAATGTATCTACTTGATATTATTTAATGCACTTACTTGGCTCTCCTTTTAGAATAAATTGACCGTCATGAGTCGAATGACGATAGGTCAATCTTTCCTTTAAATAGTGTGTCATAGATCTACAAGCAGATATTTCACTTGATTCTCAATATTTTTAAAATTCATATAATGTATATTTATATCCATTAAAGGCAACTCGTCTTGCTTGTTCATAATAGCAGCGTTCATATTTTTGAAACTGATAAGAAAATCTCGTTTAACTGCAAAATAAAACTCCATTTATTTTTAATAAATGGATAATTTAATTAAATAATTCAATAAGATAAGATTTAATAAATTATTTCAAGTTTTCTGTTTTTGATATTGCACTTTTTTATTTTTATCAAGTTGTTTAAATACAATTGTGTGAGTAAAATATACAAAGTAAAATGAAATTAAAAAAAGCTTAATCTCAAGTCGAGAAAAATAAAATTTAGAACATCAAACCTTGACCGATTTCCTCTTTAATCGCATTTAAAAGCGGATAAGGTGAACCGCAGATACCGTTAAAATCATCAAAATCTAAAGACCATACCATTACGCCCTTGTATCCTTTATCCATTGCATATTTAACCTAATATTCGATAAGTAAATTAAAATTTAATTTATAAACCGCACTATGTTCAGCACCAAAAATTATAAACCGTTTCATCACCTTATAAATTATGAATTAATGATTATAAAAATAATGATTAAATTAATGATTATAAATTATCGATTATTAATTAATTTCATCATCAATGATTATAAATTAATTTGCTTCAGATGCTACTCGACAAATATTTTAACAAAAATATTTTAGAAACAAATCCGTATATCATGTATTGATGTAAATATAATAATAGTTTCATTTAGAAACTTACTTTATATGATATTTATTATTAGGATAATATGATAAATATATTAATATAGTGTTAATATATGATATTAATATGATATTTTGTATTAAGAAAATTGTTATTTAAAAAATTGTTATTTGTTTTATTCTAAAACGATAAGTCTAAGTTTGTCAATATGTTATCGATTAGTTTTAATAAAAATACAAATTTAAAAATAATTAAAATTGTAAGAATACAAATAAAGTGATAACTATAAAATAATAAAATATAATAAATATAACAAGTAATAAAAATATTAAATAAATAAAACTAATCGATATATGTACTAAACATATATCTCTAGATGTAATGCAATTGATGTTTATTCGCTCAAAATGACATGTTTAATATGTGATGTTTTTGGTCACTTATTACATTGTCTTAATCGATTGTTCACTCTAAGTACCTTTGGCATACTCGTGCCGTCTGCAGGTCCTCCTCTGCATCCAGTAGTGGGAGGTATCTGGCACTATGAGTCAAAATAATGACGAAACGGTACCTGGTATCGTTTTGTCGATTCTTTCGTGGCTGCCACATCATACAAATAGATTAATAAAGTTGATTCATTGATTTGTTCATTTATTGATTTTTAGAATAGTGAAGTTTAATTATTTTTATTTTAAAATCGAATTTTCAATAGTTAACTGCTATCATCAGGACAAAAGCACAGACACAATGCTCTTTTATTTAATTTTACTTTAAATTTTAAATTTAACTATCTCATGTATTTTCCCAATTCTCTTTAAAATTACATAACATTGATATGCCACATATATTTAAGAACACGGATATGGCAACATTAAAAATGCGGATATGTGATCACAATACCCAATATTATGTATTGTGAACAACGCATTTGCAACAATAATATTATGAGAATAATCAATTCATTTTATTCATTCATAATTATAAAAATAATCGATTCATTTAAGTTAAAAAAGTAGATCAACAACACTTGACTTTGACTGAATCTAGACTTTGAAAATGGTTGTTTTATAACAATTAAGATAATGATTAATTAGATAATAAGTGTTTTATAAATCCAATATATTTTATTTCAACACGCTCAAATCATGCGGTAAGTACTAAATCACCATATTATTCGCAATAATAGAGTGATGTTGATACAACACTTTTATTTGAGAAGATTGACGAACTTCTAATTCGTATAGAAAATTTAATGAATACGAATGTCTCCATATGTCGGACTTCCTTCTGGGGACAGCTGCCTTCGATCACCTCGCAGTCGCATTCCGAATTGCCTCTCTGAATAGCGGCAATAATCCGCTGCAACAGTTTTCTCCCTGCACGTCCGTCGCTGGTTGTGTGCCGAAGTTTTCTTCCAAGATTTGTCAAAAGTTCCCTCGCGTTATTCCCACGGCGCTCAAGGATTCTATGAGTACAGGATCAAAGACAGTAAACGCTGGGTTTACTTAAATTAATGGATTGGTTCAAATCGCTCTTCTGCTTCACTTTACGTTTTAGAAGGTAGTCTATTATTTTGTATCTGCTTACATTATTTATCTTAAGATGTAAATCTTTTATTTATGGAATGAAACCTGCTATTGTTTTTAATTTTATTAAATTTAGAAGTTATAACCAGCAAATGTAAAACAAATATATTTTATTTCAATACACCAAGTCATTTGGTAAGTATCACATGACTCTATAATTCGCAATAATAGAGTGATGTTGATACAACACTTTTACCTGCGAAGATGGAGGAACTTCTAATTCGGAAGTGTAAAAGCATCTGAAATAAAATAAATACCATAATTTTTTAGTAAATTATAATTTTTAAAATAGAAAATTTAACGACCAATTTTTTGCGACAATTTATTAATAATTTAAAATATTTGAATTGGTAAGAGACGGCTGGCTTACTTAATGTTATTAATTGAAACGACATGACAAGCAAATGAAACTTGAATTTATTTTCAATATTTCGACAGAACAAATATATCGTCATCAGGAATATTTAATCTGAACATAAAAGAGAAATTATAAATTACATTTAATTGATTAAATGATTTCAATTTGATTACAATTTTGTATTTTCAGATTAAAAGTATAGATTTTTTTCCTGTAATGATAGATTTGTTCCGTCAAAATATTGATAATAAATTCAATTTTAATTAGCTGGAAATTGACTTTCAATTAGTTGCTAATTATTTTTATTAAAATATAATTATTAAATATAATTATAAATTCAATTTTTAACTTCAATCACTGCTGATTCGATTGCTGTGATCTTTGTCTTATTGGCAATGACTTAAAAAGCTTTGAGTTCCTCTATTATAAACTTAATAGATAAGATTATAAGATTATATTTAGCGATAATTGGATTGTTAATGCTAAAACAAGTTTATCTTCTTGTCAAATGCAATTGATACAAACATTGCTTTACATGAGGATGTATCTTGCATATAACTTGCATTGAGCTTTTGGCAGAATATCCAGAGAAGATAAATATTGCAAACACTTTGATAAAATATTCTTGACATGATATAAAATAAATTAAATGGCAGAAATTAGATGGAACTAGAACTGAAAGATACGTCTGCCGTATGTTGAAGATTTTACACTGATGACTCACTTTTGCAAATAACGTTTAAAATAGGTATTTCTTATTGTATTAGTAAAATGATCATAATGTCTCGGATTTTTGTGTTTGTAAACATTTTATCCAAATAATTGACTCAAAATTACGAAATTGACGCAATTTAAGAAGAGTTTTTAAATTCCGCATATCCACTGATACCATCTATAATGTGCACCGCTACTGAGTTTTATTGCCTATTAACAGGATATGCCTCAATTTCAGTATTGCATATTTTCATTATTAAATCACCAGGGCAGGTTATTTTCAAAGACATTAAATATACCTTGGCCTTTAAACTTCTTGGATCATCGTAACCAATAAACATACCGCTTCCCACTGCATACGGAACTTCTAAATTGCTATCGTAATTTGATGTTACATCTGAGTCTAATAACGGGCATATCTAAAATAATAGTATTTAATTTTTAAAATTTTAACTAGTCATTTTAAAAGCATAAACATTACCTCATAATAGGCAGCCATTCCTGCTTGACGTGTATATTCAAAAGCTGGGCATGATCCACTTGGAATGTCACCAAATTGTGCGTTATTATTTGAAACACCATACACGCGACCATATAGAGGAAGACCCATTACCAGTTTATTATTTGGAACTCCTTTCGATTCCATATATTCCATGGATTTTGCCTATAATTTTGTAATAAAAAAAATAAAATAGTTTTAAAATTATAAAAAAGAGATATATTATAAGCATATTTTTGTTTGTAAATTTTTACAATTTGAATATATTATATAATATATGGTAAATTACATATTTTGTATTATTTTGTATTACAATATTGCTTTGTTTGTTTTAAACACTAGTAAAATCTTACCACTTAAAAATCTCTATATAAACGCTTTTCAGATAGTCGCACGAATTATTCGAAAAGTGAATAAAACTTTTGAATTATAAAAGAGTATAAACTGATGAATGATACGCTCTCGATTTAATAAAAACCTTAGCGCATGAGATAAATAACTTTACTCCACTTTACGCTCTTGAAGAAAATTTGAGCCAAAGCTAAATAACACATGGAATTTCTAGAATACTGATTGCTAATGCCTAAAGCGTTTTATTAGATTTTCTTATTCTATTTGAAAAGAAAAATAAAATATTACGGTAATAATAAATTTTCTTATTCTATTTGCAAGGGAACAAGGAGCCTTTGTTGTTTCAAATCACCGTATAGCTTTTCTCCCAACTTCAATCCAGTTGTGGGGAGTACAAGCTACTGATGAGAGCCAACTAGCTCGAAACGGTGACTTTGTCATTTGCGACAATTTCACTGTTGAATTTCTTTCGTGGTGCTGACGCCCTGATATCAGGTAATATAACCATATAAATCTTAAAGTTATAAAATATCCTAAAAGTTATATTGAAATCTTAAAGTGTCAGCGACTCAAAGGTTTCTTAATTAATGCCCAGCAAATGTTTAGCGTTTTATCAGTAAATATTTTTACTGATTAAAAAGAAAAAATATTTCCAAAAGAACGTAAAAACTAAATTTTGATATGGTTTGAAAATTATAATATGTTTTCACTAAATATCAAATATAAATAATTATAAAAACAATATATTAAGTAATGAGTTATATTTGAAAATCATAAATAATATTTATATTAATTCTGTTAAATGACGAATCCTACAATCAATCGCAAAGATGAAGAATTCGTAATGACATTAAGAATTTTTTTAAATACTACTAACTTATATAACTTACAATTTAATGTAATTTGTATTTTTATTTTACAGATGCCTGAAGATGATCTATCCCAAGATCGAAATATCACAAGAAATTTTTGCGCTTTTTATTGTATTGCCAAATGGTACTATTTTCACGTTTTGAATTTTCAATATCAAACACAGCTACTAGAATTCTGTCAAAATTAATTCGTGTTCTATATAATCATATGTTTAGGCATAACCAAAAAAAGGTCACTGTGGATGACCGAAAAGTTGTAAAAAAATTATTTAAAAGAATTTGTCTCGTGTGGATAATTGATTATGTCTAAACATATGATTTATATTAATATTTGTAAATTTAAAAATATTAATTTTATAATTATTATTTAAATATTTACTAAATCAGTTAAGGATTGCTTTCATGTTAAAATTAGACATTTTAGACATTTGGCTGAATTATATACACGAGAAAAGCACTTAATTAAAATTAGACAATATTTCGATAGTTACGTTATCTTCAAGTCAAATATTTACTAAAACCTGCTAGAAATTTAACTTTATATATAATAACACTAACCATTGCGAATTTTGTAGCTCTGTAATAAAATCGCTACATAAATTAAATAGCTACTTTAACTTTCTTCAAAGCTAAAATGTTTGTTAACTACATTTTACGTAGTAATTTTGTTGTCATTCATTAGCGGATTTAATTGATAATCGCTTAAAAGAAAGTCAAAATTCATAAACGCCGTCCCATTGTGAAACAAATTTAAAATTCGCAATTAATAAATGAAGATATGTTACATTTAATGTTACATTTTGTAAAATTGACCCAATAAAATGTTTTTCTTACAGTACAGTAATTTGAGTTCGACATTCCTTCACGAGGCTGAAGATACGCTTGATGTTCTATCGGTGCAGTGCCGCCGCATACATAAAAGTCATAAGTCATTGCACTAATGTGATCAACATACCTTGGCATAGCATACATTGAAAATATATCTAAAATAATCTTAATAATAAACTTACTTATGAATATTTGCTAAGTCGTAGCTAGTATCGACCGTATCCGCTCCCGCTCCAATTGCAATTGTTATAATTAGGTTATTTTTGTCAAATTCTGGTTTCATTTCCTGTTTTAATAAAATATTATCAATAAAATTATTTTCAATAATATTAATATTAAATAAAATATTAAAATATTTTTGATATTAAAATACTTTTATCGCTCTTTCTTTTCAAGCTAAACATGTACTTGAAATTTAAGGAGCCATAAGGTGTAAAAAATATATTAAAAAATAAAAATTAATTAATCTTCGCTTTAAAATATGTCTAAAATATGATTATAGTCTAAAATTAATGCCTTTAAATAGTTACTTTTTGTAGTTAATGTATTTAACTCGCAATGAGAAATTTCACACAAATTTTTTTAAATTAAATTCTTTGGAGTCCAATTACAGGCGACAGAATTTTTTTATATATTAATATGATAATAACTAATATATGCATTAATATATTAATATTTTTATATATACATTTACATGATTTACACTGCAGCCCACATTCTGACATGTTGCTTTAAGATCGAGATAAACTTTATAGACATTATTGACAATTATTGACATTTTTATGTTAGTTCAGTTTTTCTCTGACGTTTGCTTCTTGAAAATGCGTAAATCTCAGAAGCAATTAAGAATGATAGATTAGGGAAATTATCAATTTTAAGGGCATTTTAAGTGAAATGCTCGTTTCAATGCCCAAATTATTGTTTTCCTGCTTCCTCCTTAAAATCGTTTCGGTGTTAATAAATTTAAAACACCGTAAATTTTAATGACAAATTATTCGTTTTTTTGAGTAAAAACAAATAATTGAAAATTCAAATTAAATCACGTCAAATGACATTTCCTACTTATTGAGGCTCGAATACATATGGAACTGACTTTATCAAGTTTGTAGCCAATTTTGCATCGCAATGTTTGAATACATATGGAGTATTGTTTAGACCCCTTCTCAGATTTAATTTTGACAATGTGTTTGAGTTTGAGGAAATTCTTTCTGATTTACTATAATGTCGCTATTACCACTTTGTTGTTATTTTATGTTAAATAAAAGACGATTAATAAATATATATGTAATTTTGCTAAAGCAAAAATTGTGGATTTGTTAAATATTATATGCGATGCCGAATCAATAAACATGACAATCAATTAAGGCATACCCTCAACAATTCAACTAAATTTGCTTTGTCATCGGCATTACCACCGCGTAGTGCAGGATATTCCCAATCGATGTCAAGTCCGTCAAAACTATAGCTTTTTAATAGATCAACTGCTGAATTGATAAATATTGCTCTATTTTGTTGTGTGCTTGTCATTGGACTGAAACTGGTAGATGCCTGAGTCCAGCCTCCAACAGCTAGTAATAGTTTCAGATCAGGATGATCAGATTTCAAAGTTAGTATTCGCTCCCACAAATCTAAAATAGTTTAAATGTTAAACCATAAATTAAGCAAATTTAGAAAAAATGTAATAAAATCTAAACGTAAAGTTACCCATATTCTGAAGATTCTAACAAAAGATAGCGAAATATCAAAAAAAATCCTATTTTATTTGATCCAGATTCAATAATTCTTTATCAATAATGGATCATTATCAACTATTTAAAAAGTTAGCCGTATTTTTGTAAAATAATAAAACTGCAAATTTATTGTGTCATTAATCTGGGATTTACCATGATACTATCTATAATGATGACGAAGCTAATTTTATCTTCTACTAAGATAAAGAACTATTTTTATTTTATTTTATTTAATAATATATTTTGTTCAAATTATTAGTCCGAAACTAATCTTATCTTTAAAATATAAAGATATTATATTTTTAATATATAATATATAATATTTATATTTTTAATATATAAACTAATTTTATCTAATGATTAAAATAAATTGTTTAATAAATAGAAATGTGTTATACATAAACAAAAATATATGTTTTCTTAAAGGTATAAAGTTGAAATTCATCCGTAGTTTTTCTTAATATAAACCAAGTATATTCTAAGAATTTTTTCTTTAATAATGTGTTCTTTCCTAAAAGCAAATTTGTTATACGACAATTTGTAATTTGTTAAAAAATTTATAAACACAAAAATTGTATCTTTAAATATTTATATTTAATATTTTAATATTTATATTTATATCTTTAATATTTATATTTTTAATATATACACTGCAGTTTCTTATCGCAAGCAAGAAGTAAATCAGAGAAAACTTTGTTGTAGGCCAACTCAGTAAAATTGTGAGATCGAAAATTAGATTAAAAAGGAGTATAGATGAACCGATAATTAGAATCGAACAAATAGAGATTATAAAGGATTTATTCAAAATCATCTAGAAATAGAAGTTAGATCAATAGTTTATAGTTTTATATCATTTACTGCAGCAATATAGTCATTCAGATATGAAAGTTGTGTAGTTTTTCTTGACGATTTTCTGAATTGCATGCTAGGTATTTCGTTCATTTTATAACTGGCGTAAATTCTTCTTCATCGGACTTATGAAGGGCATTTGGATTAACGTCTGTTGGAATCGGAAAATCATCCGAATTATGATTACTATCGTCCGAGAATGTACGTGTATGTATCTCTTGAGAAGCCTGATGTATTTCTGGTTGAGCTTCTGAAAATCGGATGATTTGATAGTACTGGGACATCCCGATAAGTATTGTGTTGATATAGTGTCCTGACAACAATATCGTTCAATAATTGCATAATTGGAATTAGCGTGAATCAATTTCGCGAGTTCAACAGGTACTTCTTACTTTGTATGACGATCAAAACACTTAACATATACGTCATTAGAGCCTATTAAGCACTCTGGCAAGGAAATTCCGTTTTCGGTTCGTCTGCTGAATTTGAAAAATCTTGAATGAGGAGTTTCATTAGTAGTGATGAATAGTAATGATCGAATTGAATGCAATGCGTCAGGCATAATCGTTGGGCACTTCTCAACAGGCAATGATAAATCATGCAACCGCAGGGAAATTGCTTTCCAAATCATCCCATTGTACTTCTCGACTTGTCCATTGGAAGAGGGGTGATATGGTGTAGAGTGAAATAGTGATACTCCTTTTTGTAAAAGGAAATGACGGAAATCGGTGG
Organism: Pomphorhynchus laevis; assembly: GCA_012934845.2. Taxonomy (NCBI): domain Eukaryota; kingdom Metazoa; phylum Acanthocephala; class Palaeacanthocephala; order Echinorhynchida; family Pomphorhynchidae; genus Pomphorhynchus; species Pomphorhynchus laevis. Next base: position 28,505 of record WNNJ02000770.1, on the reverse strand, counting down.
AGGTAACACAAGTTTTTCTATCTGTGTGAATGTTATCGGACTAGCCAAAAATTGTGAAGATTTGATCAATTTTTATCAACTAGAAGGTTGATAAAAATTCGGCTTTAGAACCGCACAGCTGTTGCAGTTACGCGATATTTGATGTACGTCATCTATTGAGTAGGGCAAGTTTTTTAGTTTTATATAATACCATAGACGTGTTATACCGGGATGACACATCTGTTTATGTAAATCCTGTAATTTGAATAAGTCGTCAGTAATACTGTTAATAGCAACTAGTGAAAGAGCATCATCAGCTATGTTTTCTTGTCCTCGACGATAAGATATATTAAAACAGTATTGTGATAGTTCCATACGCCATTGTTCCATTTTGTCATTTTTGATCTTACTGCGACATGATTAAGTGAATATATAAGAAACTGTTCATTGGTCAGTGACAATGGTAAATACTCGCCCTGTAAGATAATGCCTCCAATATCGAACGGCCTCGATTATAGCTAAGGTTTCTTTTTTAATCGTTGGGTAGCGTTTGGCATTCTTATGTAGTGTTGTTGGAAAAAAAGCAACAGGCTTTTCGTTTTGTGAAAGAGTAGCACCAATAGCATAATCGGAAGCATCAGTTTCTAAGACAAAATGTTTAGATAAATCGATTGCCGAAAGAGTAGCAGATGACAATTGCTCTTTCAATTCTTGAAAGGCATCTCTAGCATCGGATAATAACGGAAATTCTGTATTCGCCAATGGGTAGACTACTTTTGAAAACCCTTTTATCCATCTAGAATAGTGAATAAATAGGTCAATGATACGATTCAACTCTCTGAAGTTGGTAGGCTCAGGTAAACTCATGATCGGTTGTACGCAGTTTCGATCAGGAGAGATCAATCCATCGTTGATTTGATATCCCAAAATGCAAATATCAGTGGAATTAAATACACATTTTTCATCGTTGAATTCAAGATTATAGCGCTGTACAACTTCTTTGAAACGATTCAGATTTTTATCATGATCGTCTCTTGTTTTCCCAGCAATAACCACGTCATCCAAATAGCAGAACGTTAATGAGAGTTGTTCATTCTTAAAAATCTGGGACATCACTCGTTGAAAGGCTGCGACTGCGTTTGTTAGGCCAAAAGGCATACACTTGAATTGGAAAAGTTCTCCGGCTGCCTCAAAAGCTGTATACTCTCGGTCTCTAATACGTATAGAAATTTGATAATATTCTCGTTTTAAGTCGATACGACTGAAAACACCGTACGGTGAGAGTCGATCAATTATATCGTCAATTCTAGGCAGAGGAAACGCGTCTAATATTGTGAATTTGTTGATGGTCTGACTGTAGTCTATTACCATTCTAGTCTTTTGTTTAGATTGCACTAGAACAACTTGGGCTCTCCACGGCTAATTACTATGCCCGATGATGTTATCTTTCAAGAGAGATTCTACTTCAGCTGCAATAAAAGCTTGGTTTTCTGAGTTTCTTCTACGGAACGGGATCGAAATAGGATGAACATCTTTCGTCAAAAAAGGGAATAGCGAAGGCGGTTCAATTTTCATAATAGCACATATTGAATTAAGGTGAATATGTTCTTTCCCTCCGAGGTTCATCGTTACCGCTGAGTGAAGATTCATAAAAGGCATACCAAGTATTACATCGGTCAATAAGTTTGGAAGGACAAATAACTGTGTATTAGGATATTCTTTCTCCATAAATCGAACTGTACATCAAACCATGCCTCTCAATGAGCATTTATAGCTGGATGAAGCCATGCTAACTTTTAAGTCGGAAGGAATTACAGTAAGTTTGCACTTTTCTACAAGATCATTTCGAATCAGATTAATTGCACATCCACTATCAACTAGTGTCTGGCAGAGTTGGCCATTGATAGTAGTTTGATACTCTTTAGGTTTTATCAAAGCATTCATTAATAATAATACAATAATTTATTTAACGTGGCAAATGCGTGCAAAATGCACGCTTACATGACCACTAACAAACAAAAACAGAACATCAAAGGTCACAGGTAATTAGTTAATTGTTGAAATAAAATTGGATTTGGCGTTTGAAGTACGGCATAGATGTTGATTGGCGGATATGAATAGGCAGTTGATTCCACAAGAGAGGAGCAGCCACAACGAAGGAGCGGAAACCAAAAGAGGTAGAGTAGATTGGGACATGTAAAAGAAGAGAATTACGGGAACGCAGAGCACAATACACAGTACGAGAATTGTCGAGAAAAGGAAGGTTGAGAAATCAAGGGGTATGAGAAGTTATAAGGCGAAAAGCAATGATAAGAAGACGAATTTGAACACGACAATAAATGGTAGGCCAGTCAAGAGAATCAAGATAGTGGGATGTATGATCAAAACAACGAAGACGGAGGAGAACTTGAACGGCAGCGTTGATGATGCGTTGTAAAGAAATAAGAGTGGATTTAGGTGAGTTGGAAAATAGACTAAGACAGTAATCAAGTCTTGAGAAAAGAAGTGAAAATATGAGAGTCATACAAGAAGGAAAATCGATAAATCTACGAACTTGACGGAGATTGCCGAGTATCAAGGTAGATGAGCGTACTTTATCACTAACTAAAGGTTTAAGTGAAAGTCGGTTGTCGAAATGAAAGCCTAGGAAAACGAGATTATCAACGATAGGAAGAATTGTAGAATTTAGTGATACGGAAGAAGGTTCTACGCCGAAGCTTCGAGGTAGGATCCACATAATTTTAGATTTATCAGGATTCAGAGAAAGGCGAAGGGAAGAAATATGATTGGAAATTGAGACAAGACAGTCCGAAGCGGAAACACTAAGATCGTGAATACGATAAACAGGTGCATGATAATAGATGAGAATGTCATCAGCATATTGCATAACATGGAAGTTAAATTTATGAGAAATCGAAGACAAGTCACCGAGAAGAAGAGAGAAAAGCATAGGGCCTAATACGGAGCCTTGTGGAACACCGGTTGGGATGGATGAAGGATGGGAGAGAGAAGAGTTAGAATAGACGCGAAATGTACGGTTTGACAGATATGAAGAAAACCATGATACAGTGGGTAAAGAGAAGTCATAATCATGACGAAGGCGATGTAGAAGAATCGAGTGATCGACGATTTCAAAAGCATACGATAGATCAAGAGAAACTATGACACTACATAATTTATGATCGGGCGAGATGAGTAAGTCATTATAAACTTTAAGACAGACAATTTCAGTAGAGTGATTAGAGCGAAAAGCGGCTTGGAAGGGAGGAAACAAGTTAGAGGAAAAGAGATATGTATTAACTTGCTTGAGAACGAGACGCTCAAGGAGTTTAGAGAGGGTTGGGAGAAGTAAGATTGGACGGTACGAAGATGGTAGTGAGGAGTCGAGAGATTGCTTTTTGATGAGAGGACGAACAGTGGCGCATTTCCAGATGGAAGGAAATGTACGGCTACGGATGGACGAGTTGAACAATGTGGTTAGGAAGGGTGAGATAGAGGAGCAGATATTTTTAAGCAAGTGAGTTGGAATTGGGTCAGAAGGAGAGGTTTTATTAGGTAATGACAGCAGAACCGAAGAAACTTCATCAGACGAAACGGGAAGAAGGTGGAATAGTTCTGGGAGGGAAGTATTTAAAGAGAAGAGTGGGTACAAGGGGGCTACGGGTAGTAGGGAAAGTAAATTAGATAGCTTAGTTTGTAGATAAGAAGAAAATTCATCAGGATTTATATTACAAGAAGTAGATGATCGTGAAAGAATTGAGTTTAAGATTTTCCAATGAGATTTAGAGTTGGAAGATGACTCGAGTTGATTTCGCCAAAAGATAGTACGTTTAGTACGTATAAGAATAAGATGTTAACGGCGTAGCGAAAAGTAGGAATCATGGAGATTTGGAAGGAGTGAGTTGGGATAACGTTTAAGAAAGCGATTATACACACGAAAAGAGTGACGGAGTCGACGCTTAGAAAGACTACAGTCAGAATCGAACCAGGGAGCATGGCGCAAGCGCTGAGAGCGTCGGAGTCGATTAGGCAGAATTTTATTGATATTAGACATAAGTTCAGAATCAAACAGAATGCATCATTGTTGCAGTAAATGTAGCAGATGCAATTACAGCTGAGGATACTGGATGCTTTGACCTGCAAACTTTTCCAAAATGGCCTTGTTTGTGGTATATTCTACAGTGTACGTTACGAGCAGGGCAGATAGAAAAAAAAACGATTTATTTTAACGTGGCAAATGCGTGCCAGCGCACGCTTACATGACCACAACAAAACAAGACTGTGAATCAGGTGTCGAGAAGGTGTGAACGGAGGAGGTGTTTGAATGTGATAAAGGAGGGAGCGCGGCGGACGTCGAGAGGGAGTTGATTCCAGGCGAGTGAGGCGGCGACGAGGAAGGATCGGAGACCGTAGTTGTTGGAGTAATTAGGAACGTGGAGTAAGAGGGTATGACAGGAACGAAGCGATAGCGAGGTGGGGCGAGTATCGTCTAAGAAAGGAAGGTTGATGAACGATGGGGAGCCGACAGCGATGAGACGAAAAGTAACGAGAAGAAGGCGGAGTTTGATGCGGATGTGGATGGTGGGCAAGGAGAGTTGGGCAAAATATGTGGATGTGTGGTCGAAGCGACGGAGACGAAAGAGCACTCGAACGGCGGTGTTGATTATTCGTTGTAGGGGTAGGATGATGGATTTTGGAGAATTGGCGAAAAGGCAAAGGCAGTAATCGATTTTAGGGAAAAGAAGCGATGAAAGAAGAGACATACAAGAACGGAAGTCGATAAGGGGGCGGATACGGCGGATGTCACGGAGAATTAAGTTAGACGAGCGGACCTTGTCACGGACGAAGGGTTTAAGGGAAAGGTGATCATCGAAATGGAAGCCTAAGAAAGTGAGATTGTGCACTATAGGGATGATCGATGAGGCAAAAGATACAATGGGAGGAGATATGTTTGGTATCGATTAAGTTAATCGATTAAGTTAATAATCGATTAAGTTAATCAATATTCATTCTATAGTACAGTAGATCTCGCTTCAGCGTATCATCAAGTACCTTCAAGAGAAGATGAAATGCCATTTACGGATTTTGAGGCGGCTGGATCCCTTAACGAATTTCGGAGAATTCCGTTTGGCCTGACTAACGCCGTACCGATTTGCCAACGGGTGTTAAATTCACTAATCTCCGAAGAGAGTTTGGAAGGTACTTTTGCGTACTTAGCTGATGTGATAATTTGCGGACGAATTAAACTTGAACACGACCGAAATTTCGAAAATTTTATCGAGGTCGTAAGAAAGTACAACATAACTCTTAATACAGATAAAACTGTTACAGCAACTGACAACATTCGCATCCTTGGATACCATATCCAGAACAATCAAATTAAACCAGATCCCGATCGAGTAAAGTGCTTGCGTTTTCTTAAACTACCAATAGACAAACAGTCTCTGCGCCTTGTCGTCACTTTGTTCTCCCATTATTCCAAGTGAATCAAGAATTTCTCACAAAAGTTGCGACCTCTCATCACTGTTAACACGTTCCCGATCTCTTCAAACGCAAGATCTTTTGTCACACTTCGTGAAGAAATAATTGAATCATCGTTGGTGTCAATCGATGTTTCCGAACCCTTTACAGTTGAGACTGGTTCTTCAGAATACCCAATCTGAGTAGTTCTTTCGCAGTACACAAGGCAAATAAATATTTTTCGAAAATGCTCGATAAATCTGCGCGGCATCATTCAGTTCTAGAATTGATCGTGAATTCAGTTCTAGATAGATCTGAATTCAGTTCTAGATAGATCGTGAATGTTTCATGTTTCTACAGAAGAAACATTTAGGACTATTTTGTGATATAGCACATAGGTCCAAAACTGGTTTATCGTCAACGAGATCATCAGATGATTGTGGCACGTCTATATTGTTAATTGACGGATTTTCGGTATTTAATTGATTGAATGACGAAGCTTGATAGTGAGCAGATTCAATGACTCGCGCAAGTTTATAGGCGTATTTTTTAGTAAGCGTAAGTGCCTCAAGTAGCCGCTCACGAGTAAGTTGTGAAGAAATTCCGGCAACAAATGTCACGCAAAAATAAATCACGGTGTTCGTCGGAGGTTGTAGCTTTGAAAATCACTTGCTTACCGAGGGATTCCAATGATCGAATGTATTGATCGACTGCTTGCGTCGATTCTTGACTTAAACTACGAAGTTTGTGACGAAGGTAAACGTCGTTTGTTTCTTTCTGAAATGATCTTTTTAGTGCAGTTATTACATCGTTGTAGGATTCACAACCATCCATTAATTCGAAGACTGATGCAGTCACGTGAAAGACCAGAAGATCGTATTTTTGAGGTTTAGTAAGCGTATCGATTGATCGTAAAAACGCTTCGAATCGTTTGTACCAATGATCCCATTCAAAATTACATGTGTGTTGATCAGGACTCAAATCAAGAATTGACGGATTCAGTAATTTGTCCATGTAATAATTTTATATAAATTGAACCGATAATTAGAATCGAACAAATAGAGATTTAAATGGCTTTATTCAAAATAATCTAGAAATAGAAGTTAGATTAATAGTTTATAGTTTCATAACAATAGAGTTTTTTATGAAAGGGAGATATGACAGGGAGATATGTTAGCATGTTTCAACACAAGAATTTTAAGAAGTTTAGAGACAGTTGGAAGGTTAGAGACAATGCGATATAAGGAAGCCGGAAAGGGATTAAGGGAAGTCTTCTTGAGAAGCGATATAACTACGCTGATTTCCATGTAGTACGAAAATAGCCATTACGATTGAAAGATTTAAACATTGAGGTTAGAAAATGAGCAAGTTGAACGACTAAAGATTTTAGTATATAAGTAGGAAGAGTATTAGTAGGTGACGTTTTGCTATGGTAAAGATAAAATCACACGAGAAACCTCGTTCACAGATTCAGGAAGAAGATAAAATAGTTATGACAGTCGAAGATCCAGCAAAGAAGACGAGATAGAAGAAAAATGCGTGCCTAGGTGTGGTATCACATTTAATTACTTTATCATTTTATATTTAACTTTACCTACTATTTGTAGATTCGTGAATAAAAGCCATTTATTCTCTCTGGTTGTCACAATTTTATTTACGAATTGTCTTTATGGATACTCTGTTCAAGCCGGATACACTCAAACTAACGACAGACTGTCCTGAAGCAGAACGCGAATGGCGTCACTGGCGATATCGCTTCGAAACATTTATCAAACGCATCAAAATGGATTCACAAGATGACAAACTTGATCTCCTGAAAATCTCAATTTCCGCTCAATTATTCGACAAGATTGACGAGTGCCTGGATTATGATTCAGCAATGGATGTCCTCGACAAAGCATTCATAAAATCTACAAATTCGGTTTACAAACGACATCTACTGTGTTCTGCACGACAAACTCTCGATGAATCGATATCTAACTATGTGGATCGTCTTGAAACACTTGCGCGACAATGCACCTTCAAAGATGTGAAAGCTAAGGAGCTGCGCGATATTCTTATTTGCGATTCATTTATTACGGGTTTACAATCGAACGAGATTCGTCAACGCATACTTGAGACTAATGACATCGACAAAGAGAAAGCTTATCAAGTCGCTCGAACGATTGAAGCAGCTCAAACTCAATCAAACGAATATCGACACACATCCGAATTCACAGTAAATGCCTTAAGGGAAACCAAAGGTTCAAAAGGAAATACTGATATTTCTGAAAGTGAAGAATCTATTGCCGTAGCTCAAAAGATCAACAAGAAAAGGTGCTACTTTTGTGGTGGAGTTATGCATACACGAAATCGTTGTCCAGCCCGGGATGCTGAATGTTCATTCTGCTTAAAACGTGGACACTACGAAAAAGTTTGTCGAACTAAGTTGCTTCGATCTCGACGAAAATACAATCGTAGTACTCGACCATACGCGTCCGACTGTGAATTACTTAATATCATATCCTGTCAAAATGCAAATGGTGATGCATCTAAACTTGACGACATGACGGTACAAGTTCGCGTTGGAACACAACAGCTGGATGCTCTTATCGATACAGGGAGCTCTTCCAACTTTGTCGATTCATCAGTTATTCGAAAACTAGGTATTCCTACAGAATCTTGTTGTGTTAGGATTTCCATGGCTAATTCATCATTTACATCCATATGCAATGAACGATGCGTATTACCGATATCTTACTGTGACCGAAACTATACTGACATTCAATGCTTCGTCATGCCTCATCTTTGTCGTGATCTCATACTTGGTCATCCATTCCTGCGCTTGCATTCAAGTGTTTCCATTCGACTTCGAGGAAATGCTAAGCAAGAAACATTAACCATTGGGCAACTATCGAGCATGGAAATCGATATACCGTCGTTATTTTCAGACGATTTTAAAAACTGGAAACCTGCAGCAATTCCGTCCCGGCGCCGTAATATCGAAGATCGCCGCTTTATTGCTTCGGAAGTAAAACGGATGTTGTCCGAAGGCATCATCGAGCGCAGTCGCTCACCGTGGCGTGCGCAAGTTCTTATTGTAAACAGAGAAGGACGTCGTCGTCTAGTAGTAGATTACTCGCAGACCGTAAATAGATTCACGGTCCTCGACGCTTATCCCATGCCCCGAATTGACGACCTGATCGACACCATATCGTCCAATAACGTGTTTAGCACCCTCGATTTAAAAAGTGCTTACCATCAAGTTCCTTTGCGAGCAAACGAAAAATTCTTGACCGCATTCGAGGCAGATGGTCAACTCTATCAATTTCAGCGTATGCCTTTTGGACTCACGAATGCTGTAGCCGCCTTCCAGCGAATAATCAACGAGATCATAGAGAAAGAAAACTTAACCGGCACCTATTCATACCTCGACGATATCATTGTGTGCGGCAAAACACAGCAAGAACATGATACAAATCTGGCCAAATTTCGTGAAGTTGCTTCTAGGTACCGAATAACACTAAATGAATCGAAATGTATGATCAATATTCTGGGATATCAAGTTGGTAGTGGTATTAAACGGCCTGATCCTAATCGTGTCTCACCTTTGCGAGAACTGCAGGTACCTCAAAATAAACGTCAACTGCGAAGAATTGTCGGCCTTTTCTCACATTATTCCAAATGGATTCAAAATTTTTTGTCAATAAGACATTTACAGTAGAGACTGACGCATCCCTTTATGCTATCGGTGCTGTATTAACGCAGGATAACAAACCCGTCGCATTTTATTCGCATACACTTAGTAAGTGTCGTTGGACATTCCGCTATTGAGAAAGAGGCCCTTGCCATCGTTGAAGCATTGCGATACTGGAGGCACTATTTGTCTGGACGAACTTTCAATGTTCTAACGGATCAAAGGTCAGTTTCATTCATATTTAACAGGAATCATAAGAGTAAAATTAAAAATGAAAAAGTGCAAAGATGGCGTCTCGATCTATCTGAGTTCAAATATTGTATACTTTACCGGCCTGGAAAGTTGAATTATGCGGCCGACTCAATGTCTAGGGATATTTGTGCTTCAAGTTGCGGTTACTTTAACAAACAGAAAGATCTCAAGCTTCTTTATGAACTTCACGCTACGCTTTGCCACCCAGGAGTCAATCGTTTGTATCACTTCGTTCAATCGAATCAACTTCCATATAGCACTGAAGACGTTCGTTATGTTGTATCTCATTGCGTTACCTGTTCGTTGTTGAAACCAAACTTCTTCAAGCCTCCAAAAACTGCCCTCATCAGAGCGACACGACCTTTCGAAAGAATTTCACTTGACTTCAAAGGTCCTTTGCCCAGTTCATCAGGCAAGAAATATTTGCTTACAGCCGTCGATGAATATTCTCGTTATCCCTTTGGATTTGCATGCCGTGATATGTCCGCTCAAACAGTGATAAATTGCCTGCGTGGTATAGTGACAATATTTGGTCCACCTGAATTTGTACATTCCGATCGCGGGTCATCCTTCATGTCGAAAGAATTCTCTGATTATCTGGAGAGTATTGGCACGGTAGCAAGTCACTCTTCTCCGTACAATCCGTTAGGCAACGGACAGATCGAACGCTATAACGGTATATTATGGAGCGCTGTACTTTTGCGGCTTAGAGACTACAATCGTCCGGTTGCTGCTTGGGAAACGGTCCTCGCTGAAAGCCTTCAATCTATTCGAGGACTATTATGCACCTCAACTGGCTCGACACCTCATGATCGAATCTTCAACTTCTCTAGACGCCCATTAATTAAATTCAATTTACCAGAATGGCTCCGTCGTCCCGGATCTGTATTCGTGCGAAACTTCTACAAACACGACAAATACGACGATAAATTGCTCAAAGCTAAACTGATAAACGCGAATCCAAACACGGCTCATATCGAACTTCCATCTGGGAAAGAAGCAAATATTTCAACTCGACACCTATCTCGTTATCCTTCAGAAACCTCCATTTACAAGGATCCAGACAGTTCGGATATTCGTAGTTCGGGATTGTCAAGGGACGGGGATGACGACTGTCAAGATAGCTTCGATAGGAACCAGCCAGACTATGAAGATGATAACAATAACGGAAAGCAATATGATGCCACTGACAATATCGATATGAACTTGAGTTCAAAGAGGACATCAATTCCTGAGGCAAATAATCATCACGTGACAACTAGAGAATTCTACCGACGAAGTACAAGAAGTCGAAGAAGTCCTGCATACTTCCAAAACTATCACATGGGATGAATGTGGTATCACATTTAATTACTTTATCATTTTATATTTAACTTTACCTACTATTTGTAGATTCGTGAATAAAAGCCATTTATTCTCTCTGGTTATCACACTAGGATAGTTTAATCGATTTTCGATTGAAGATCAACAGTTGGTTGGTCGAAGAATTTGATATAGTTCATCAGTGAAGGCTTAAGACTAATACTGATCAGCAATATTTTGATGGGAAAACATGCAAACAAAATATCGATATTGCATCACTACGAACTAGAATTTATTAGCCAGTGCTTCGTCGATATACCTATACATCGACGACATATTTGAAATGTGGAAATGCGGAGAAGAGAATTTAAAAGAATTTTTGACGAAACTATATAATTTCGGGCCGTTCCACTTTACTTTCGAAAAATCAACACCTACATGTTTTTTGGATGTCTATTTATCGCGACAAAAATGACGATATTCAAACTGAATTATATCGCAAGCCAACTAGACCAAAAAAATATATGTGCATCTTAAAAGCTCACATCCATCGTGTGTTAAAATTTGCATCATTAGAAACGAAACAGCAAGGATATTGAACATCTGTAGCACAAGTGAAACAAAACTGAAAATGGTTAACTAAATTAAAAAATTTGATTTAGAGAGGATATACATGCCGCGAGGTTGTTAAGTACATTGATAAATCATTAATTTCATATTTGAAACCAAATGGAAAATCTGAACGTCAAAAACAAAAGACATTTATCATTTCATACCACCGCGGACTTAAGAATCTGCCTATTGATATTAACTCTGTAGTTTCAAAAACCTACAAGAAATTAAAACTAGATTATATACCAATACGAATAGTATTTGCATCTGGAAAAACAATAGAAAGTCGCTTAATAAGATCAAAACTTAACCAACTAAACAGCACACATAATGCAGGTTGCAAAAAATGCCATCGACCACGCTTAAAATGTCGCCGCAACGTTATAGAAACGAACCATATAATGATCACATATACAAAATTAAAATATACATTGACAAATACTACATCATGTGATTCGATATGGTATATTTACTTAGCAACTTGCCAAATATGTAAAGTGTTGTGAATTAATGATTCAACTACTCATTTTCATGTAACTAATGATATGTTCCTTTTTAGATTCAATTAAATAAAGCTACCTGTTTAGCTCTTCGTTCCTATTTATTTGGCTAAAATTTCTCGATGGATTCTGACTAGAGCGGTAATCAAGCCAGCGATTGTTTAGCCCACTATGTACAACCACCAAAGCTTATTTTAAAAGCAACCGATCCTAATTCTATCGATATTTGGCTTCATTGGCTAGACACCTTCGAGGAGTTTATTCAGCATATACACGCTTCCGATTCACAAAAGTTTACAATCCTTCGTAACTTTGTTTCATCTGCGATATACAAAGCTACAAAGAATGCAGATTGCTACGACACTAAAAACATCGCAGAATATATCGACGTATTGAAATCGATTGCATCCGAATGCAAGTTTGATGACGTGGCTGCCGACGAACATCGTGACCAGGCTGTATTGAATGCTCTCATAGCGGGCCTTTGTTGCAACAAAATTCGAGAACGCCTGCTTGTAAACAATACATTCTCTCTGACACAAGCTTATGATCAAGCCAAAGCAATTGAACAAGCTCAATTTCGTGCTGCTGAACAGTGTCAGGATCCTCGGCGAGGTCATTCGATTCCTGCTGCTTCATCGCTATCCGATCATTCGAGTGATACTGAAGGTACCGAACAAACACGAGTCAGTTTTGAGAATCAAAATTCATATGCTGCCGCTACTACCAGAAAGCCAATCAAGAAATGGATATGATATTTATGACATATTTATTCATATTTATGACATTTATTTATCATAAATGATATTTATGTGGACGAACGACAAAACATGAACGACCATAGTGCCCAGCAAGAACTGCTACTTGAATAAAATGCGATAAACTCGGGCATTTTGCACGTGTATGTCTGAACAGCACTTCGAAAAGTGTATCTACCATTTTGTCTATTGATCTATCTTCCTCATTCAATGCACTCCCATAACCGTTATTGTTGTCTCAATCACAAAGAGACGAGTATTTGCAATGATTGATACCGGAAGCACAAACAATTTTATTCGTTCAAATGTCGCGCGTCGTCTTAACCTAAGGTATGACGCTAGCAAGAGGATGACTGCGACACTAGCGAGTTCTAAAAAAGCTTGCTTCAACGCGAGAAATGGTTTGCCCTGATATGTCAACTATGGGTCGATGTTTCAACAATCTTGAATTCAGTGTTCTTGACAATTTATGCACAGAATGCATACTTGGACAAAATTTTCTGCAACTGCATCAATCAGTAACAATATCATTCAACGGAGAAGCATCGAGTGTCTCACTAAACTTAATTACAAATATGCGAGTACCTCCACCTCGTCTATTTTCAGACGATGCAGGGTATTGGAAGCCCATTAAGACCAAATCGAGACGTTTTACTTTACCCGAAATCCGATTTACGAATTCTGAGATAAATCGATTATTAACAAACGGAATCATTCAGCGAAGTAAATTACCTCGGCGCGCACAAGTGCTAATTGTGAAAAATCAAAAGAAATGGAGATTAGTTATCCACTATTCGCGTACCGTCAATCAGTATACATGCCTAGATGCATATCAAATTCCGAGAATCGATGATATAATCGATTAAGTTAATCAATATTCATTCTATAGTACAGTAAATCTCGCTTCAGCGTATCATCAAATACCTTCAAAAGAAAATGAAATGCCATTTACGGATTTTGAGGCGGCTGGATCCCTTAACGAATTTCGGAGAATTCCGTTTGGCCTGACTAACGCCGTACCGATTTGCCAACGGGTGTTAAATTCACTAATCTCCGAAGAGAGTTTGGAAGGTACTTTTGCGTACTTAGCTGATGTGATAATTTGCGGACGAATTAAACTTGAACACGACCGAAATTTCGAAAATTTTATCGAGGTCGTAAGAAAGTACAACATAACTATTAATACAGATAAAACTGTTACAGCAACTGACAACATTCGCATCCTTGGATGCGAATTAAACAATCAAATTAAACCAGATCCCGATCGAGTAAAGTGTTTGCGTTTTCTTAAACTACCAATAGACAAACAGTCTCTGCGCCTTGTCGTCACTTTGTTCTCCCATTATTCCAAGTGAATCAAGAATTTCTCACAAAAGTTGCGACCTCTCATCACTGTTAACACGTTCCCGATCTCTTCAAACGCAAGATCTTTTGTCACACTTCGTGAAGAAATAATTGAATCATCGTTGGTGTCAATCGATGTTTCCGAACCCTTTACAGTTGAGACTGGTTCTTCAGAATACCCAATCTGAGTAGTTCTTTCGCAGAACACAAGGCAAATAAATATTTTTCGAAAATGCTCGATAAATCTGCGCGGCATCATTCAGTTATAGAAAAAGAAACATCTGCTATTGTGTTTGCTCTGCGATTTTGGAGTCACTATCTCGTAGAAAAGAAATTTACACTAATTACAAATCAACGCTCAGAATCGTATATTTTTGATCAGCGGCACCGGATTAAAATAAAAAACGAAAGGATCGAGCGGTGGAAGCTGGAATTATCCGAATTTACTTACGAAATCAGGTACCGACCAGAACACTTAAACAAAATTGCTGATACGTTGTCACACTATTTTTGTGCTGGCAGTGTCTCTTCAGGAAGTCATAAAGAGCTTGAGGAAATACATAAGCAATTATACCACCCTGGAATAACTAGACTTGCTAACTTCATACGTCAAAGAAATCCTCCTTATACAGTCGAGGACGTACGTATTGTTGTGGGTCAATTCCACTCATGTGCTCGACTAAAACCGCGTTTTCTGAAATACTCTAAAAGTCACGTAATTAAGGCGACGACACCTTTTGAGAGCCTAGCCATAGATTTTAAAGGTCCAATTCCATCAAAAACACAACGCCCCTATCTCCTCTCTGTTGTGTGCGAATTCTCATGATATCCTTTCAGTTATCAGGTGTTTGAAAAGGGCACAGTTATAATGTGTTTGAAATGAATTTTCAACATTTTCGGTCCCCCTCAATTAGTACACTCTGACCGTGTTGCGTCATTTATATCCATTAAATTCTATTCTTTCCTTAACAGTAAGTCATAGTTCAGTTTATAATCCTCGCGTAAATGGACAAATTGAACGTCTGAATGGAACTGTGTGACAAGCCATACAACTACGACTGTGCCATTTATATCTGCCACTAGTACGTTAGGAAGAAGTCCTGGACCACGCATTACATTTTACACGGTCATTATTGTGTACACCCACCGGAACAACTCCACATGAGCGAATGTTCACATACGTTCGTCGTTTTTCAGCCAGACTTAGAGAGTATAATCGCCTTACTAAAGGTGACCAGGCACTAGTGCATAATTTTTATCGTACAAATAAATATTCTCCCCGCAGTTGTCGATGGCAAAATTCTTTATGCAAACAAAGAGTATTCTCGAGTGCAGATGAACAACGGAAAAGAAGCTACGATTTCTAACCGTCATATAGCCATTCTATTAGTTGAGCGATCAAACGAAACATATTTTTCACAAGATCCGACCCAACCAAATGATCAATGTGTTGTTTATCCAGGATCTTACTTGACAGGCAGAAATCTAAAATTTTGGCACATATGCAATTTGCAAAGATTTGTTGCGGTTACAACATCTTGTTACAATCTTTGTTACAACAAAGATTTGTTGCGGTTAAGCATATATCAGATGACAGTTTACGAAAAGAATAAATAAACCAAATGGTTTATACCCTGTTTGGTAAATTTGTGTCTGTAGAGCCAAAGCAATTAACATCCAATACATCCACCGATACCTACAGAACTTTACAAAATCTTAGTAAAAGGAACGACATCGTCATAAAAAAGGCAGACAAAGGTTCACAGGTTGTGGTATGGGACAGGCACGAATACACAGAAGGAGAGAGACAGCTAGTACAACCAGTTTATGCGTCAGCGGAGGAATCAGATCTAACTACAAGCAACAGACAAATTATTGAGCATGTCGATATGTATGTAGGAAGAAAAGTACTAACACCATCAGAAGCAGATAGCTTAAAACAAAACGATTCAAAATCCGGCAATTTCTATATGCTTCCTAAGATAGATAAGGAAAGAAGGCCATACATTGGACGCTTAATCATTAGCTGTCTAAGAACCCCGACAGAATTATTGCTGAGATTCGTACACAAATGCTTAAAACCCTACTAGATTATGTTCCATCTCACATTGACTCTTCATTGAAGTTTATGAAACGATTTGAATTTGAAAAGCAGAGTTGGCTCAAATCATGTATATTAGTAACAGCAGATGTTACGAGTTTATACACCAACATTCCAACAGAAGGAGCATTATTAGCATTGTCGAAGATAATGGAAAATACGACATTGCGTGATAGTAAGAAAGATTTTATATTGAAATCCGCAGAATTGATATTAAGAAATAATTTTTTACAATTCAACAGTCGCTATTACAAGCAAATATTGGGAACCGCGATGGGAACGCCATTTGCACCAACGCTAGCTATTATATATGGATATGGTGGAAGATGAGTGGATATTAAATACAACAACAAAACCACTATGATTCGTTAGATATAAAGACAATATATATTTTTTTGCATGGCCTGACGACATCGCAAGTCTTAAAATATTTAAAAATAAAATATTAGAAATAAGACGATTAGAATTATCTTTTGATCACGGATCAAAAGTGAACTTTCTCGATGTAGCATTATATGTAACAACCTTATATATATTGTTATTGCGAAAAATCGCTTGAAACTGTGGTCCAGGAGCCAAAGCTGGCTACGATTGATTTTTAATCCATATTTGCTGCTAAATAACTGGACTTCGATCATCAGCTCCATCAGTCTAATGTATCACTCCGAGACGTTCCTAACCACACAGCAGTCATCGTCAGTCGGATGAAGTGGTTAGGGTACGTTTCGACTGCTTTTGCGATAACTATAAAGACACCAACAAAGCTCAGATGCAGAAAGCGTTTTTACTGGCTTGTTGCGTGTGTGGACCTTCTAGTTATTCTTTATTTAAAACACAAATGCGTATCCGTTGATTACGAGGGCACTGAATTTCTCACAGGATTCCAAAAGGAATGCGTCATTTTATAAATTGTTATTGCGAAAAATCGCTTGAAACTGTGGTCCAGGAGCCAAAGCTGGCTACGATTGATTTTTAATCCATATTTGCTGCTAAATAACTGCACTTCGAGACGATCCTAACCACCCAGCAGTCATCGTCAGTCTGATGAAGTGGTTAGGGTACGTTTCGACTGCTTTTGTGATAAGAGGGAAGATTGATTTTTAATCCATATTTGCTGTTAAATAACTGGACTTCGATCATCAGCTCCATCAGTCTAATGTATCACTCCGAGACGTTCCTAACCACCCGGTTAGGAATATTAGACTAATGGAGCTGATGATCGAAGTCCAGTTATTTAGCAGCAAATATGGATTAAAAATCTATCGTAGCCAGCTTTGGCTCCTAGACCACAGTTTCAAGCGATTTTTCGCAATAACAATTTATACAATGACGCATTCCTTCAGGAATCCTGTGAGAAATTCAGTGCCCTCGTAATCAACGGATACGCATTTGTGCCGTAAATAAAGAATAACTAAAATGTCCACACACGCAACAAGCTAGTAAAAACGCTTTCTGCACCTGAGTTTCGTATAGCATCGTGATGAATTGCTTATATATAAGTAAGTATAATAAAAATATATATAAACAAAAAACTCGTGAGTTTTTTTGTTTGAAAAAGATCCCTTAAACAAGGATTGAAACGTTACAATAAAAGTAAGTATACTATCTCGTTGTCTATTTTAAATACAACCATAATATATATTGGAATTTTCTATGGACCTAGACCAACTGCTTCTACCTAACATCCACTATATATAAATATATACATATAATTTAAACAGCTTAAACACACAATATACTGACGAAGTCCCTATAAAGGGAGAAGCGTTTAAATAAATTATTAGTGTCTTTGCCTGTTTTCTACACTTCATTAAAGTATATATATAGAATAGTTGCTAGATCACACAAGGTGACTTTCGCATTGAAAACCAGCTACAGAATCTTTCCTTCATGATATCCAATTGCATACACCCTGACTACTAACGGCATTATTGCCACTATCGTTTTTTGTTTCGCCCGTTTTTTGCCACAAGTTGGTAGTCCCGGGCTCGTCAGAATGCTGACTACCAACTCTTCTCCTTTTGAAATTTGACTTATCCAGAGCGCAAGCCAAGTACCGAGAGCGACAGCTCGAATCTTGGATAAGTCAAATTTTAAAAGGAGAAGTGTTGGTAGTCAGCCTTCTGACGAGCCCAAGGCTACCAGTCAAGCATCCGAAAGTTTGATCCTCTGGTTGTTAATGATGGTCTGCATTGCAAATTGTAGGATTTAAGAGCTCACGCCACCTACAATTTAAGCTAGATGTCGGAAATGCATTTTCACAATGTCACAGAGGCAACCGAAACGACGTGTGATAGTTCATCTTACTGACGATGACTGCCGGCTATCACATGACCGTCTAGGAGTGACGAAAGTTTGCAGGCTAAAGAATATGCTCGATTCAAACACACACATATATATATTGAAAGTTCATAGTGATATATATAAGTGATCTTTATAAATATATATAGATAAATATATATAGGAAATATGATTATATAATGATTATATGATTTTATGAATATATATATCTGTTTTAATTTTTTTAAGAATAGTAATAATTTAATAAATTTTACAGTTCCACGGTTCCCTTCAAATAGGGCCTATATTATAAAAATATATCATTCTTGTTCATAAAAACTATTTTGAATCAAATAGTAAGCGAGACAGCTTTTGTGAGTGCAAAAGATAGCTGTAGCAGAATTCTTGCAAGTGTAGTTGAGTAAGGTATTTCTGTTTTAATAATTATTATCTGTTTTGATAATAATACAAATTTATTGATGTGAATTGTAGCGATCCATAAAACTTACAATGACCATACATATAATGAGGAATGTCGAGTTATTATTTATTTTGAATTGATTTATTGAGTGAAACAATTGATCCATTTGCAATAATAATCCATCAGCAATGAATATTTTGCTCTTCGATTATACACATTGCCTTGCGTAATAGAACTAGAAAATTTTCCATTGTTAAATAGATTCTTTCGTGTCGCAGCTTATAAAATTGATTAAGAGCTTGCTGAAACATAAATTATCTTTATTTATTAAGTAGACAACATCATAAGCTATGGCTCTTTACAAATTGCATCATAATTAAGCAAAAAGAAAAAATAAAAATAATTGATATTATTCAAATGTGTATTATACACTGGTATATAATAATACAAATTTATTTAATGTGGCAAATGCGTACAAGCTGCACGCTTACAAGTCCACAACAAAAATGAAAAAGTCAAGCAGATAAATTGTTTAAATGGGATCGGATTTGGCGTTTGAAGCACGGCAGGGAAGTTGATTGGCGTATATGAATGGGCAGATGATTCCACGATAGAGGAGCAGCCACCAGGAAGGAGCGGAGTCTAAAGGAGGTAGAGTAGTTTGGGACATGTAAAAGAAGGGAATTACAGGAACGCAAGGAACAGTAAACAGGACGAGAATTATCAAGAAAATGAAGATTGAGAAATGAAGGAGTATGAAGAGTTACAAGGCGGAAAGCAATAAGAGGAAGACGAGTTTGAACACGACAATTAATTGTAGGCAAATCGAGAGAAACAAGATGGTAGGATGTATGATCAACACAACGAAAACGGCGGAGAATTCGGACGGCTGCGTTGACGATGCGTTGTAGGGGAAGAAGAGTGGATTTAGGTGAGTTGGAAAATAGACTAAGACAATAATCGAGTCTAGAAAAAAGGAGAGAAGATATGAGAGTCATACAAGAAGGGAAATCGATCAATCTACGAACTTGACGGAGGTTGCGGAGTATCAAGGTAGATGAGCGTACTTTATCTCTAACAAAAGGTTTAAGTTAAAGTCGGTTGTCGAAATGAAAGCCTAGGAAAACGAGATTATCAACGATATGAAGAATTGTAGAATTTAATGATACGGAGGGAGGTTCTAAGCCGAGGCGTCGAGGTAGGATCTACATAATTTTGGATTTATCAGGATTCAGAGAAAGGCGAAGGGAAGAAAGATGATTGGAAATTGAGACCTGATAATCGGAAGCAGAAACACTAAGATCGTGAATACGATAAACAGGTGCATGAGCATAGATGAGAATGTCATCAGCATATTGCATAACATGGAAGTTAAATTTATGAGAAATCAAATATATATAATTATTTAATATTATAATTATTTAATAATTATATAATATATATAATTATTTTTTAATTTTAAATTTAATAGATTATTGTTTATTGATTTAAAAACTAATTATAGACGCTTATATTTTATATTTTTTCTTACATATATATCGAACATTTCATATATAAATAAATTGAAAATACATATTCATTATAAAAATAAATTTTATAAAATAAATAATCAAATAAATTATACGTCAGTAAATTTACAGATATAAAACAAATTAATATTATCAAACACCAATTGTAACACATTTTTTGTCAATTTATTACGTGTTTATACTAAATGTCTATTTACCAAATTTAATTCTACGAACAAATTCTACATTTCTAATTCTACATACTAGCGATTATCACAACTGAATAGCAACTTAATGTTAATTTGTCAACATTTAACATTATTGGCCCAGTCGCATGCTTGAGCTTCATCACTGAATAGTGTATTTTCAGGACAGGTAGCGAAAAAATTGCCTGTCCAGCACGAGTAGAAATCCTTGCAGCCACTGCTTTTATCCGCATAAAATACCTGATCTTCGTTGCAGTTAGAACCTAAATCATACAATTTCATAACCGATTTGATGTATACAAATGTGAACACATGTTGGTTTTCTTAAATACATTTATGCACCAATTTTTTTCTCTAACGCATAAATATTTGGCAGATTTAAAATAACAAATTTCGATTTTTGTTGAAAAAGTGCTTGTATGGTCGTTGCTATGAATTCTTCTCAGCTGATTTTGTCGCATTTGGCTTTTTAATTTGTTGCAGCTAAACTCAAATTCCTTGATATCAATATCGTCACGTTTGTATATTTAATCTGATCGCTTATCCATATAATTTCATTATTTGCCACGCTGCCATGCTTGGTCGTTAAATAGGGTCCGATACCTGAAAACTTAAAAGTTCCTACTGATCACCACCAAGCATTATTCGAATACATTCTATAATACTCATCAGCTACTAATCCAATACATACATTTCACATTTTCGTCCTTTTCATGGTGGCTGACAATCACTCGATTCGTCTGATGTATTGACAATTAAATTAAATGAATCATACCAGCTAACTGCGTATACGTATTTTATATTATTTATAAATTAAAAATAATGCTAAATAAAATTTAAATAATTAATAAATAATTAAATAATAATAAATAATTGTTATATAAAATTTAAATTGATAATTAGATCGAACAAAAAATTCCTTATTTTACATTTTGTAAATTTAATTGAAATCATTTCTGATTCTAAATAGATGTGATGTGATATACAGAAAATATATCCCATTGAGAACTATTCATCTACATGATGTTTTATTGAATACTTAATCTACTTAATAAGAAATTATTAGAATTGTCGATGAATTATATTTTCCACCGAGATTTTGGATGGACAGTAGAATATATTCGTTTTTCAAAGGTGTATTAGTGATTCAAGCAAAAATAAAAATTTGATTATATTTTTCAAATCTTAATCAGATAGCTACTGTACTGAAGTTGCTCTTAAACCTACCTGATTACGATTTGCCAGCGGTAATATTTGAAAAAATTTCTTTTTTCCTCAAATCACTTAAACACCCTAAATCTCATTGATTTACATCTATTTTTATTAAATGACACGCGTTAATTGTTATTACAGACGGAAGATTACATAAACTAGGTCATTAGGGAATAACTTCATTATATAGTTTCGAGGTCCACAACTTCACTCAATTGATAGACTTGATCTTCATGTAATTATGATAACTGATTTGATAAATCAGATCAGATAACAGAGTCGACGTATTATAAATAATTGTTATAAGATTTTATACAATTTATATTTAAAATATAAATTATTTAAATATTGAAATTTATAATAAAAGTCAATTTGTATGAATTGACTAAAGATAACAGACAACGTATAAGAATATTATTAGAGATCATCAGGAGGAACAGTTGTGCTATCAGGTTTCGGCTCATATTCCTCGACCCAACATAGCAGCTATGCCAATTACATGGACCAATTTGTATGCTATACAGTCACTTATTTTATCACTTTCCACTCCTAGATTTAGAATAGTTTTACCTCGTAATCAACCCAATAGTTGGTCTGATAGAGTAAAATAAGATACTGACCCGGCTATCCATATGGCACATTTTAATATGATTTGAACAGTTGTTTAACAATACCGGGCTCTGCGTATATGCTATCAGGTGTATATATCGATAGAATCGATAATGTCTTTGTATAATCAGATTGCAGTTATATTACTGGAATGAATATTATATGTATTATGATATAATATACCTAAAACATGCATCCGTGTTTTTTCACGAAGTGACTATCGTAATTGGCTGTTAAATTTGGCGCGTATATTTAAAGTTTTTGCCCGATAAAATCAAGTGACAATTGAGTTTCTTTTAATATTTAATATTTTGGTATTATTTTTTTAAACAATTATTTATTATTTGACAATTGAGATAAGGATGAAACCAAATACAAATATTTTATTTCTATAGAATAAATGAGGACTTGTGTGATTTGGAAGAAATCAGATAAGCTAACTGGGTCTACGTATTTTATATTAGTATATTATTATATCATTATCTTATTTTATATTAGTCATATATTAATCATAATATTGAATTTAAATAATTAAATGATATTAAATAATAAATAATAATTAATAATTGTTATATATAAGATTTTATATAATTTTTATCAATTAAAATTTTTAATTGAAATTTAACATAAAAGTCAATTTTTATGAATTGACTAATAAATAACAGACGATGCAAACGAATATGGATTAGAGGTCCTAATTAATAATATTTTTTTGACGTTACTAGAGGTGTTCTAGTACCTCATACACATGATTCGTTGATTGCCGTCTGCTAATTCTCCTCTGCATCCAGCAGTAAGAGGGATCTGGCACTGATGAGTCATTGTGATGATGAAACGGTATCTAATAATATTATCGTCGTTCTTTCTCGTCTGGCTTAAATGATTGTTAATATTTTTTTGGTATTTTGTAAAATTACAAGAAAAAATCATCAAACTTACTTGAAAATTAGCAGAAAAATAATTGTTATTAATAATTGTTATTTATAAGATTTTAGATAATTTTTATCAATTAAAATTTTTAATTGAAATTTTAAATAAAAGTCAATTTTCATAAATTGACTAATAAATAACATACGATGTATTCGAATAAAAATTAGAGGTCATAAGGAGGAACTGATATGTTATCAGGTAAATTTTATGAATGAATTGAATAAATATAATTGATAAATAAATTGAATAAATTAATTATTCAATTATTCAAATTAATTTTCAATTATTTAAAGTAATTATTCAATTTATTAATTAATAAATTGAATGAATTTGGTATGAATAAATTACATATGAACAAGTTATTCATTTAAACAATTTCGTACGAACTCATGCAAATTAGAAAATATTACCGTGTGGTTTATGAGTTGTTATTGGTGGTAAGTTTGTGTCTGATTCTGTTGTCGTAATTATGGATTCGCTGTTGCCATCTGGCTCTGTTACTTGAGTCGAAGGCGGTTGTGCTCCCTCTTCTATTGTCGTATACACTGTTCCACTACCTAAAACAAACTAAATTTAAATTCTTGTGTTACACTTTGATTTTGAAAAGGCAACTTCAAAATATATTATTTTTTGTAATCAGAAATAATTAAATAATACTTTAGTAATATCTATCGAGTTTACAGATCGTGTATAAATCATTATTTTTATTGTGAATTTAATATATAATCATACATTGAGTGAAAATACCGATTTTATCAATACTTTTACATAAGCGAATGAACGGGGTCGAACATACGAAGTGAGGTTTGATTTGATGAATTCTGAAAGAATTTGAACACTTTATTGATTACTGGATTCAGTAGATTTTCGATTGTGTATAATAAATGTAATAAATTTCGTTAGATATATTTATTATTTATTTCGGTAAATTTAGTAGATATTCACTTGCATCTTTTCATTATGCTTAAATTAATAATTCCATGTGATCAGTAGAAACGGTTTTATCGACATTTTATTTTTTCATAATAAAATATTTTAAATTTGAATTTATGCAAAAAATATTATAAGGTATATTTTATTTTTACAATTTTGTTATTACTTGGTGTTCAAGTTATCAATTACTAAAAACGCAATGTACTTAATTACTTTTATTTTAAAAAATACCTTAAAAGTATATATCGGGCCAATTTACTTTATATTTACTTTAAAAATATGTATCGAGCCTATTTAAGGGAACCATTTTAATTTGTAAAATTTGATTTAATAAATTATTTTTATAAATTAATAATATTAGTATCAAATAATATTTCCTTGTATTAAAATACCAGAAAATAATAAAAGAAATTAATAATGGGTTATTCATTCCGTTGGCGTTTTTAACAAGCGGGGGCTTAGGATCTGCAGCAGACTCTATAAGACTCTAGAAGGTCTGACCTTCAGACTCTAGAAGGTCTGACCTTCAGACTCTAGAAGTTCTGTACCGTCCCACGAACTGATCACCGACATGCGAGACAAACTCTCTCACTTTGCAAACTTAAATTTTTCACTCTTTATACGAATAGTAAAATTTTTATTTAGTTTTAAAAAAATTCTATTCTCAAAAATTAAAAAATGTAACAGTGCAATTAAAATTAACTATACAAATTTAACCAAACCTAATAGAAAACCACAATGTCACACCTGCTTTTAATACTTAATGGATCACACTAAGGTCATAATGTGTAATAAAGGACAAAGAATCCATAGATAATATATCTACAATAATCATGTAGATCATAATGTATCTACTTTATATTATTTAATGCACCTACTTGGCTCTCCTTTTAGAGTAAATTGACCGTAATGAGTCGAATGACGATAGGTCAATCTTTCCTTTAAATAGTGTGTCATAGATCTACAAGCAGATATTTCACTTGATTCTCAATATTTTTAAAATTCATATAATGTATATTTATATCCATTAAAGGCAACTCGTCTTGCTTGTTCATAATAGCAGCGTTCATATTTTTGAAACCGATAAGAAAATCTCGTTTAACTGCAAAATAAAACTCCATTTATTTTTAATAAATGGATAATTTAATTAAATAATTCAATAAGATAAGATTTAATAAATTATTTCAAGTTTTCTGTTTTTGATATTGCACTTTTTTATTTTTATCAAGTTGTTTAAATACAATTGTGTGAGTAAAATATACAAAGTAAAATGAAATTAAAAAAAGCTTAATCTCAAGTCGAGAAAAATAAAATTTAGAACATCAAACCTTGACCGATTTCCTCTTTAATCGCATTTAAAAGCGGATAAGGTGAACCGCAGATACCGTTAAAATCATCAAAATCTAAAGACCATACCATTACGCCCTTGTATCCTTTATCCATTGCATATTTAACCTAATATTCGATAAGTAAATTAAAATTTAATTTATAAACCGCACTATGTTCAGCACCAAAAATTATAAACCGTTTCATCACCTTATAAATTATGAATTAATGATTATAAAAATAATGATTAAATTAATGATTATAAATTATCGATTATTAATTAATTTCATCATCAATGATTATAAATTAATTTGCTTCAGATGCTACTCGACAAATATTTTAACAAAAATATTTTAGAAACAAATCATATCTTCTCCGTATATCATGTATTGATGTAAATATAATAATAGTTTTATTAAGAAACTTACTTTATATGATATTTATTATTAGGATAATATGATAAATATATTAATATAGTGTTAATATATGATATTAATATGATATTTTGTATTAAGAAAATTGTTATTTAAAAAATTGTTATTTGTTTTATTCTAAAACGATAAGTCTAAGTTTGTCAATATGTTATCGATTAGTTTTAATAAAAATACAAATTTAAAAATAATTAAAATTGTAAGAATACAAATAAAGTGATAACTATAAAATAATAAAATATAATAAATATAACAAGTAATAAAAATATTAAATAAATAAAACTAATCGATATATGTACTAAACATATATCTCTAGATGTAATGCAATTGATGTTTATTCGCTCAAAATGACATGTTTAATATGTGATGTTTTTGGTCACTTATTACATTGTCTTAATCGATTGTTCACTCTAAGTACCTTTGGCATACTCGTGCCGTCTGCTGGTCCTCCTCTGCATGCAGTAGTGGGAGGTATCTGGCACTATGAGTCAAAATAATGACGAAACGGTACCTGGTATCGTTTTGTCGATTCTTTCGTGGCTGCCACATCATACAAACAGAAAATGTCAACGGAAATCTCTCATTTTCTTGTAAAATACAAATAAGTTGGCAGATAAATAGAGAGAATGCGCTGGCATTAGCCAGTGCTCTTTGCTAATGATCCTTTTGGTGAATCATGTACCTAGTTTGCTAGAAATTTTCTAGCTCTAAGTACCTTTGACATACTCGTGCCGTCTGCCGGTCCTCCTCTGCATCCAGTAGTGGGAGGTATCTGGCACTGATGAGTCAAAATAATGACGAAACTGTACCTGGTATCGTTTTGTCGATTCTTTCGTGGCTGCCACATCATACAAACAGAAAATGTCAACGGAAATCTCTCATTTTCCTTGTAAAATACAAATAAGTTGGCAGATAAATAGAGAGAATGCGCTGGCATTAGCCAGTGCTCTTTGATAATGGATCCTTTTGGTGAATCATGTACCTAGTTTGCTAGAAATTTTCTAGCTCTAAGTACCTTTGACATACTCGTGCCGTCTGCCGGTCCTCCTCTGCATCCAGTAGTGGGAGGTATCTGGCACTGATGAGTCAAAATAATGACGAAACTGTACCTGGTATCGTTTTGTCGATTCTTTCATGGCTGCCACATCATACAAATAGATTAATAAAGTTGATTCATCGATTTGTTCATTTATTCATTTCTAGAATAGTGAAGTTTAATTATTTTTATTTTAAAATCGAATTTTCAATAGTTAACTGCTATCATCAGGACAAAAGCACAGACACAATGCCCTTTCATTTAATTTTACTTTAAATTTTAAATTTAACTATCTCATGTATTTTCCCAATTCTCTTTAAAATTACATAACATTGATATGCCACATATATTTAAGAACACGGATATGGCAACATTAAAAATGCGGATATGTGAACACAATACAGTGAACAACGCATTTGCAACAATAATATTATGAGAATAATCAATTCATTTTATTCATTCATAATTATAAAAATAATCGATTCATTTAAGTTAAAAAAGTAGATCAACAACACTAGACTTTGACTGAATCTAGACTTTGAAAATGGTTGTATTATAACAATTAAGATAATGATTAATTAGATAATAAGTGTTTTATAAATCCAATATATTTTATTTCAACACGCTCAAATCATGCGGTAAGTACTAAATCACCATATTATTCGCAATAATAGAGTGATGTTGATACAACACTTTTATTTGAGAAGATTGACGAACTTCTAATTCGTATAGAAAATTTAATGAATACGAATGTCTCCATATGTCGGACTTCCTTCTGGGGACAGCTGCCTTCGATCACCTCGCAGTCGCATTCCGAATTGCCTCTCTGAATAGCGGCAATAATCCGCTGCAACAGTTTTCTCCCTGCACGTCCGTCGCTGGTTGTGTGCCGAAGTTTTCTTCCAAGATTTGTCAAAAGTTCCCTCGCGTTATTCCCACGGCGCTCAAGGATTCTATGAGTACAGGATCAAAGACAGTAAACGCTGGGTTTACTTAAATTAATGGATTGGTTCAAATCGCTCTTCTGCTTCACTTTACGTTTTAGAAGGTAGTCTATTATTTTGTATCTGCTTACATTATTTATCTTAAGATGTAAATCTTTTATTTATGGAATGAAACCTGCTATTGTTTTTAATTTTATTAAATTTAGAAGTTATAACCAGCAAATGTAAAACAAATATATTTTATTTCAATACACCAAGTCATTTGGTAAGTATCACATGACTCTATAATTCGCAATAATAGAGTGATGTTGATACAACACTTTTACCTGCGAAGATGGAGGAACTTCTAATTCGGAAGTGTAAAAGCATCTGAAATAAAATAAATACCATAATTTTTTAGTAAATTATAATTTTTAAAATAGAAAATTTAACGACCAATTTTTTGCGACAATTTATTAATAATTTAAAATATTTGAATTGGTAAGAGACGGCTGGCTTACTTAATGTTATTAATTGAAACGACATGACAAGCAAATGAAACTTGAATTTATTTTCAATATTTCGACAGAACAAATATATCGTCATCAGGAATATTTAATCTGAACATAAAAGAGAAATTATAAATTACATTTAATTGATTAAATGATTTCAATTTGATTACAATTTTGTATTTTCAGATTAAAAG
>WNNJ02000076.1:0-12914 GCA_012934845.2 Pomphorhynchus laevis | reverse complement strand
CATAAATCTGTAATATCATAAAATTATATAATAATTTATAATTATGATGTGATAATATATTAAATAACGTATTAATATTCTAAAATATTGACGGTGGATTAATAAAACACAATTTGCTTCTTCATTTGACTACTTGTTAATAAACGGACATGAGAAATACATAAATGTGTAATATTATAAAATTCTAAAATAATTTATAATTATGATGTGATAATATATTAAATAACGTATTACAATTTTAAATATTGACGGAGGATTAATAAAACACAATTTGCTTCTTCATTTGACTTCCTGTTAATAAACGGACATGAGAAGTACATAAATCTGCAATAATACAAAGTTTTTAAATAATGTATAATTATGATGTGATAATATATTAAATAACGAATTACAATTTTAAAATATTGACGGTGGATTAATAAAACACAATTTTCTTCTTCATTTGTCTACCTGTTAATAAACGGACATGAGAAATACATAAATCTGAAATATTATAAAATTTAAAAATAATTTATAATTTTGATGTGATTATATATTAAACAACGTATTGCAATTTTAAAATATTGACGGAGGCGTAATAAAACTCAATTTGCTTCATCATTTGACAACCTGTAAATAAACGGACATGAGATATACATAAATCTGTAATATTATAAAATTATAAAATAATTTATAATTATGATGTTATAATATATTAAATAACGTATTACAATTTTAAAATATAGCCGAAGGATTAAGAAAACACAAGTTGCTTATTCATTTGGCTACCTGTTAATAAACGGACATGAGAAAACCATAAATCTGTAATATTAAAAAATTAAAAACAATAATTTATAATTATGATGTGATAATATATTATAAACGTATTACAATTTAAAAATTTTGACAAAGGATTAATAAAACTCAATTTGCTTGTTCATTTGACTACCTGTAAATAAACGGAAATGAGAAATACCTAAATCCGTAATATTAAAAAATTATAATATAATTTAAAATTATGATGTGATAATATATTAAAAAACGTATTAAAATTTTAAAATATTGACGAAGGATCAATAAAACAAAATTTGCTTCTTCATTTGACTTCCTGTTAATAAACGGACATGAGAAATACATAAATCTGTAATAAATAATAAAGAAAAAATAATAATTTATAATTATGAGGTTATAATATATTAAATAACGTATCACAATTTTAAAATATTGACGGAGGATTAATAAAACACAATTTGCTTTTTCATTTGAAAACCTGTTTATAAACGGATATGAAAAATACAAATATCTGTAATATTATAAAATTACAAAAAAGTTTATAATTGTGATGTGACAATATATTAAATAACGAATTACAATTTTAAAATATCGACGGAAGATTAATAAAACACAATTTTCTTCTTTATTTGACTACCTGTTAATAAACGGACATGAGAAATACAAAAATCTGAAATATTACAAAATTTAAAAATAATTTATAATTATGATGTGATAATATATTAAACAACGTATTACAATTTTAAAATATTGATGGAGGATCAATAAAACACAATTCGCTTCTACATTTGACTACCTGTTAATAAACAGACATGAGAAATATATAAATCTGTAATATTACAAAATTTTAAAATAATTTCTAATTTTGATTTGATAATATATTAAATAACGTATTACAATTTTAAAATATTGACGGAGGATTTATAAAACACAATTTGATTCTTCATTTGACTACCTGTTAATAAACGGACATGAGAAATACATAAATCTGTAATATTATAAAATTAAAAAAAAAATAATTTATAATTATGATGTGATAATATATTGAATAACGTATTAATATTCTAAAATATTGACGGTGGATTAATAAAACACAATTTGCATCTTCATTTGACTACTTGTTTATTTACGGACATGAGAAATACAAAAATCTGTAATTTTATAAAATTACAAAATAATTTATAATTATGCTGAGATAATATATTAAACAGGGTATTACAATTTTAAAATATTGACGGAGGATTTATAAAACACAATTTGATTCTTTATTTGACTACCTGTTAATAAACAGACATGAGAAATACATAAATCTGTAATATTATAAAATTAAAAAAATAATTTATAATTATGATGTGATAATATATTAAATAACGTATAATATTCTAAAATATTGACGGTGGATTAATAAAACACAATTTGCTTCTTCATTTGACTACTTGTTAATAAACGGACATGAGAAATACATAAATCTGTAATATCATAAAATTATATAATAATTTATAATTATGATGTGATAATATCATAAAATTATATAATAATTTATAATTATGATGTGATAATATATTAAATAACGTATTAATATTCTAAAATATTGACGGAGGATTTATAAAACACAATTTGATTCTTCATTTGACTACCTGTTAATAAACGGACATGAGAAATACATAAATCTGTAATATTATAAAATTAAAAAAAAATAATTTATAATTATGATGTGATAATATATTAAATAACGTATCACAATTTTAAAATATTGACAGAGGATTAATAAAACACAATTTGCTTCTTCATTTGACTACCTGTTAATAAACGGACATGAGAAATACAAAAATCTGTAATTGTATAAAATTAAAAAATAATTTATAACTATGCTGAGATAATATTTTAAACAAGGTATTACAATTTTAAAATATTGACAGAGGATTTATAAAACACAATTTGATTCTTCATTTGACTACCTGTTAATAAACGGACATGAGAAATACATAAATCTGTAATATTATAAAATTAAAAAAAATAATTTATAATTATGATGTGATAATGTATTAAATAACGTTTCACAATTATAAAATATTGACGGAGGATTAATAAAACACAATTTGCTTCTTCATTTGACAACCTGTTAAAAAACGGACATGAGAAATACATAAATCTGTAATATCATAAAATTATATAATAATTTATAATTATGATGTGATAATATATTAAATAATGTATTAATATTCTCAAATATTGACGGTGGATTAATAAAACACAATTTGCTTCTTCATTTGACTACTTGTTAATATACGGACATGAGAAATACAAAAATCTGTAATTTTATAAAATTACAAAATAATTTATAATTATGCTGAGATAATATATTAAAAAGGGTATTACAATTTAAAAATATTGACGGAGGATTTATAAAACACAATTTGCTTCTTCATTTGACTACCTGTTAATAAACGGACATGAGAAATACATAAATCTGTAATATTAAAAATTAAAAAATAATTTATAATTATGATGTGATAATATCTTGAATAACGTATAATATTCTAAAATATTGACGGTAGATTAATAAAACACAATTTGCTTCTTCATTTGACTACTTGTTAATAAACGGAGATGAGAAATACATAAATCTGTAATATCATAAAATTATATAATAATTTATAATTATGATGTGATAATATATTAAATAACGTATTAATATTCTGAAATATTGACGGTGGATTTATAAAACACAATTTGCTTCTTCATTTGACCACCTGTTAAAAAACGGAAATGAGAAATACATAAATCTGTAATATCATATAATTATATATGAATTTATAATTATGATGTGATAATATATTGAATAACGTATTAATATTCTAAAATATTGACGGTGGATTAATAAAACACAATTTGCTTCTTCATTTGACCACCTGTTAAAAAACGGAAATGAGAAATACATAAATCTGTAATATCATAAAATTATATAATAATATAAATTTATGATGTGATAATATAGTAAAAATCGTATTAATATTCTAAAATATTGACGGAGGATTTATAAAACACAATTTTATTTTTCATTTGACTACCTGTTAATAAACGAACATGAGAAATACATAAATCTGTAATTTTATAAAATTTAAAAAAATAATTTATAATTATGATGTGATAATTTATTAAATAACGTATCACAATTTTAAAATATTGACAGAGGATTAATAAAACACAATTTGCCTCTTCATTTAACAACCTGTTAAAAAAAGGACAAGAGAAATACATAAATATGTAATATCATATAATTATATATGAATTTATAATTATGATGTAATAATATATTGAATAACGTATTAATATTCTAAAATATTGACGGTTAATTAATAAAACACAATTTGCTTCTTCATTTGACCACCTGTTAAAAAACGGACATGAGAAATACATAAATTGTAATATCATAAAATTATATAATAATTTATAATTATGATGTGATAATATATAAAAAATCGTATTAATATTCTAAAATATTGACGGTGGATTAATAAAACACAATTTGCTTCTTCATTTGACTACCTGTTTATAAACAGACATGAGAAATACAAATATCTGTTATATTATAAAATTACTAAAAATTTATAATTATGATGTGATAATATATTAAATACGGTATTACAATTTTAAAATATTGACAGGGGATCAATAAAACACAAGTCGCTTCTTCATTTGACTACCTGTTAATAAACAGACAAGAGAAATATATAAATCGGTAATATTACAAAATTATAAAATAATTTCTAATTATGATTTGATAATATATTAAATAACGTATTACAATTTTAAAATATTGACGGAGGATTTATAAAACACAATTTGATTCTTCATTTGACTACCTGTTAATAAACGGACATGAGAAATACATAAGTCTGTAATTTTATAAAATTAAAAAAAATAATTTAATAATTATGATGTGATAATATATTAAATAACGTATCACAATTTTAAAATATTGACGGAGGATTAATAAAACACAATTTGCTTCTTCATTTGACAACCTGTTAAAAAACGGACATGAGAAATACAAAAATCTGTAATATAATATAATTATACAAGAATTTATAATTATGATGTGATAATATATTAAACAACGTATTAATATTCTAAAATATTGACGGTGGATTAATAAAACACAATTTGCTTCTTCATTTGACTACTTGTTAATAAACGGACATGAGAAATACAAAAATCTGTAATTTTATAAAATTACAAAATAATTTATAATTATGCTGAGATAATATATTAAACAAGGTATTACAATTTTAAAATATTGACGGAGGATTTATAAAACACAATTTGATTCTTCATTTGACTACCTGTTAATAAACGGACATGAGAAATACATAAATCTGTAATATTATAAAATTAAAAAAAATAATTTATAATTATGATGTGATAATATATTAAATAACGTATCACAATTATAAAATATTGACGGAGGATTAATAAAACACAATTTGCTTCTTCATTTGACAACCTGTTTAAAAACATACATGAGAAATACATAAATCTGTAATATCATAAAATTATATAATAATTTATAATTATGATGTGATAATGTATTAAATAACGTATTAATATTCTAAAATATTAACGGTGGATTAATAAAACACCATTTGCTTCTTCATTTGACTACTTGTTAATAAACGGACATAAGAAATACATAAATGTGTTATATTATAAAATTCTAAAATAATTTATAATTATGATGTGATAATATATTAAATAACGTATTACAATTTTAAAATATTGACGGAGGATTAATAAAACACAATTTGCTTCTTCATTTGACTACCTGTTAATAAACGGACATGAGAAATACATAAATCTGTAATATTATAAAATTATAAAATAATTTATAATTATGATGTGATAATATATTAAATAACGTATTACAATTTTAAAATATTGACGGAGGATTAATAAAACACAATTTGCTTCTTCATTTGACTACCTGTTAATAAACGGACATGAGAAATACATAAATCTGCAATAATACAAAATTTTTAAATAATGTATAATTATGATGTGATAATATATTAAATAACGAATTACAATTTTAAAATATTGACGGTGGATTAATAAAACACAATTTTCTTCTTCATTTGTCTACCTGTTAATAAACGGACATGAGAAATACATAAATCTGAAATATTATAAAATTTAAAAATAATTTATAATTTTGATGTGATTATATATTAAACAACGTATTGCAATTTTAAAATATTGACGGAGGCGTAATAAAACTCAATTTGCTTCATCATTTGACAACCTGTAAATAAACGGACATGAGATATACATAAATCTGTAATATTATAAAATTATAAAATAATTTATAATTATGATGTTATAATATATTAAATAACGTATTACAATTTTAAAATATTGACGAAGGATTAATAAAACACAATTTGCTTCTTCATTTGACTACCTGTTAATAAACGGACATGAGAAAACCATAAATCTGTAATATTAAAAAATTAAAAACAATAATTTATAATTATGATGTGATAATATATTATAAACGTATTACAATTTAAAAATTTTGACAAAGGATTAATAAAACTCAATTTGCTTGTTCATTTGACTACCTGTAAATAAACGGAAATGAGAAATACCTAAATCCGTAATATTAAAAAATTATAATATAATTTAAAATTATGATGTGATAATATATTAAAAAACGTATTAAAATTTTAAAATATTGACGGAGGATCAATAAAACACAATTTGCTTCTTCATTTGACTACCTGTTAATAAACGGACATGAGAAATACATAAATCTGTAATAATATAAAATAAAAAAAAATAATTTATAATTATGATGTGATAATATATTAAATAACGTATTACAATTTTAAAATATTGACGGAGGATTAATAAAACACAATTTGCTTTTTCATTTGAAAACCTGTTTATAAACGGATATGAAAAATACAAATATCTGTAATATTATAAAATTACAAAAAAGTTTATAATTGTGATGTGACAATATATTAAATAACGAATTACAATTTTAAAATATCGACGGAAGATTAATAAAACACAATTTTCTTCTTTATTTGACTACCTGTTAATAAACGGACATGAGAAATACATAAATCTGTAATATTATAAAATTAAAAAATAATTTATAATTATGATGTGATAATATATTAAATAACGTATTACAATTTTAAAATATTGACGGAGGATTAATAAAACACAATTTGCTTCTTCATTTGACTACCTGTTAATAAACGGACATGAGAAATACATAAATCTGTAATATTAGAAAATTATAAAATAATTTATAATTATGATGTGATAATATATTAAATAACGTATTACAATTTTAAAATATTGACGGAGGATTTATAAAACACAATTTGATTCTTCATTTGACTACCTGTTAATAAACGGACATGAGAAATACATAAATCTGTAATATTATAAAATTAAAAAAATAATTTATAATTATGATGTGATAATATATTAAATAACGTATTAATATTTTAAAATATTGACGGTGGATTAATAAAACACAATTTGCTTCTTCATTTGACTACCTTGTTAATAAACGGACATGAGAAATACATAAATCTGTAATATTAAAATTATAAAATAATTTATAATTATGATGTGATAATATATTAAACGTATTACAATTTTAAAATATTGACGGAGGATTAATAAAACACAATTTGCTTCTTCATTTGACTACCTGTTAATAAACGGACATGAGAAATACATAAATCTGTAATATTATAAAATTATAAAATAATTTATAATTATGATGTGATAATATATTAAACAACGTATTACAATTTTAAAATATTGACGGAGGATTAATAAAACACAATTTGCTTCTTCATTTGACTACCTGTTAATAAACGGACATGAGAAATACATAAATCTGTAATATTATAAAATTATAAAATAATTTATAATTATGATGTGATAATATATTAAATAACGTATTACAATTTTAAAATATTGACGGAGGATTAATAAAACACAATTTGCTTCTTCATTTGACTACCTGTTAATAAACGGACATGAGAAATACATAAATCTGTAATATTATAAAATTATAAAATAATTTATAATTATGATGTGATAATATATTAAATAACGTATTACAATTTTAAAATATTGACGGAGGATTAATAAAACACAATTTGCTTCTTCATTTGACTACCTGTTAATAAACGGACATGAGAAATACATAAATCTGTAATATTATAAAATTATAAAATAATTTATAATTATGATGTGATAATATATTAAATAACGTATTACAATTTTAAAATATTGACGGAGGATTAATAAAACACAATTTGCTTCTTCATTTGACTACCTGTTAATAAACGGACATGAGAAATACATAAATCTGTAATATTATAAAATTATAAAATAATTTATAATTATGATGTGATAATATATTAAATAACGTATTACAATTTTAAAATATTGACGGAGGATTAATAAAACACAATTTGCTTCTTCATTTGACTACCTGTTAATAAACGGACATGAGAAATACATAAATCTGTAATATTATAAAATTAAAAAATAATTTATAATTATGATGTGATAATATATTAAATAACGTATTACAATTTTAAAATATTGACGGAGGATTAATAAAACACAATTTGCTTCTTCATTTGACTACCTGTTAATAAACGGACATGAGAAATACATAAATCTGTAATATTATAAAATTATAAAATAATTTATAATTATGATGTGATAATATATTAAACAACGTATTACAATTTTAAAATATTGACGGAGGATTAATAAAACACAATTTGCTTCTTCATTTGACTACCTGTTAATAAACGGACATGAGAAATACATAAATCTGTAATATTATAAAATTAAAAAAAATAATTTATAATTATGATGTGATAATATATTAAATAACGTATTACAATTTTAAAATATTGACGGAGGATTAATAAAACACAATTTGCTTCTTCATTTGACTACCTGTTAATAAACGGACATGAGAAATACATAAATCTGTAATATTATAAAATTATAAAATAATTTATAATTATGATGTGATAATATATTAAACAACGTATTACAATTTTAAAATATTGACGGAGGATTAATAAAACACAATTTGCTTCTTCATTTGACTACCTGTTAATAAACGGACATGAGAAATACATAAATCTGTAATATTATAAAATTAAAAAAAATAATTTATAATTATGATGTGATAATATATTAAATAACGTATTACAATTTTAAAATATTGACGGAGGATTAATAAAACACAATTTGCTTCTTCATTTGACTACCTGTTAATAAACGGACATGAGAAATACATAAATCTGTAATATTATAAAATTATAAAATAATTTATAATTATGATGTGATAATATATTAAATAACGTATTACAATTTTAAAATATTGACGGAGGATTAATAAAACACAATTTGCTTCTTCATTTGACTACCTGTTAATAAACGGACATGAGAAATACATAAATCTGTAATATTATAAAATTATAAAATAATTTATAATTATGATGTGATAATATATTAAACAACGTATTACAATTTTAAAATATTGACGGAGGATTAATAAAACACAATTTGCTTCTTCATTTGACTACCTGTTAATAAACGGACATGAGAAATACATAAATCTGTAATATTATAAAATTATAAAATAATTTATAATTATGATGTGATAATATATTAAATAACGTATTACAATTTTAAAATATTGACGGAGGATTAATAAAACACAATTTGCTTCTTCATTTGACTACCTGTTAATAAACGGACATGAGAAATACATAAATCTGTAATATTAAAAAATTATAAAATAATTTATAATTATGATGTGATAATATATTAAATAACGTATTACAATTTTAAAATATTGACGGAGGATTAATAAAACACAATTTGCTTCTTCATTTGACTACCTGTTAATAAACGGACATGAGAAATACATAAATCTGTAATATTATAAAATTATAAAATAATTTATAATTATGATGTGATAATATATTAAATAACGTATTACAATTTTAAAATATTGACGGAGGATTAATAAAACACAATTTGCTTCTTCATTTGACTACCTGTTAATAAACGGACATGAGAAATACATAAATCTGTAATATTATAAAATTATAAAATAATTTATAATTATGATGTGATAATATATTAAATAACGTATTACAATTTTAAAATATTGACGGAGGATTAATAAAACACAATTTGCTTCTTCATTTGACTACCTGTTAATAAACGGACATGAGAAATACATAAATCTGTAATATTATAAAATTATAAAATAATTTATAATTATGATGTGATAATATATTAAATAACGTATTACATATTTTAAAATATTGACGGAGGATTAATAAAACACAATTTGCTTCTTCATTTGACTACCTGTTAATAAACGGACATGAGAAATACATAAATCTGTAATATTAAAAAATTATAAAATAATTTATAATTATGATGTGATAATATATTAAATAACGTATTACAATTTTAAAATATTGACGGAAGGATTAATAAAACACAATTTGCTTCTTCATTTGACTACCTGTTAATAAACGGACATGAGAAATACATAAATCTGTAATATTAAAATTATAAAATAATTTATAATTATGATGTGATAATATATTAAATAACGTATTACAATTTTAAAATATTGACGGAGGATTAATAAAACACAATTTGCTTCTTCATTTGACTACCTGTTAAT
Organism: Pomphorhynchus laevis; assembly: GCA_012934845.2. Lineage (NCBI taxonomy): Eukaryota > Metazoa > Acanthocephala > Palaeacanthocephala > Echinorhynchida > Pomphorhynchidae > Pomphorhynchus > Pomphorhynchus laevis. Next base: position 2,377 of record WNNJ02000076.1, on the reverse strand, counting down.
AAACGGACATGAGAAATACATAAATCTGTAATATTATAAAATTAAATAATAATTTATAATTATGATGTGATAATATATTAAAAAAGGTATTACAATTTTTAAATATTGACAGTAGATTAATAAAACTCAATTTGCTTCTTAATTTGACTACTTTTTAATAAAGAGACATGAGAAATACAAATATCTGTAATATTATAAAGTTAAAAAAAATTATAAAATTATAACTTATCACAAATTAAAAATATTGACGGAGGATTTATAAAACACAATTTGTTTCTACATTTGACTACCTGTTAATAAACAGACATGAGAAATACATAAATCTGAAATAATATAAAATTATAAAATAATGTATAATTATGATGTGATAATATATAAAATATCGTATTACAATTTTAAAATATTGACGGAGGATTTATAAAACACAATTTGTTTCTTCATTTGACTACCTGTTTATAAACAGACATGAGAAATACACAAATCTGGATTATTCAATAATTAAAAAAAATAATTTATAATTATGATGTGATAATATATTAAATAACGTATTACAATTTTAAAATATTGACGGAAAATTAATAAAACACAATTTGCTTCTTCATTTGACTACCTGTTAATAAACGGACATGAGAAATACATAAATCTGTAATATTATAAAATTATAAAATAATTTATAATTATGATGTGATAATATATTAAAAAACGTATTACAATTTTAAAATATTGACAGAAGATTAATAAAACACAATTTGCTTCTTAATTTGACTACTTGTTAATAAAGAGACATGAGAAATACATAAATCTGTAATATTATAAAATTAAAAAATAATTTATAATTATGATGTGATAATATGTAAAAATGGTATTACAATTTTAAAATATTGACGTAGGATTTATAAAACACAATTTGTTTCTTCATTTGACTACCTGTTATTAAACGGACATGAGAAATACATAAATCTGTAATATTATAAAATTATAAAATAATTTATAATTATGATGTGATAATATATAAAACAACGTATTACAATTTTAAAATATTGAGGGAAGATTAATAAAACACAATTTGCTTCTTAATTTGTCTACTTGTTAAAAACAGACATGAGAAATACATAAATCTGTAATATTATAAAATTAAAAAATAATTTATAATTATGATGTGATAATATGTTAAAGAGCGTATTACAATTTTAAAATATTGACGTAGGATTTATAAAACACAATTTGCTTCTTTATTTGACTACCTGTTAATAAACGGACATGAGAAATACATAAATCTGTAATATTATAAAATTACAAAATAATTTATAATTGTGATGTGATAATATATTAAATACCGTATTACAATTTAAAAATATTAAAGAATGATTTATAAAACACAATTTGCTTCTTTATTTGACTACCTGTTAAGAAATGGACATGAGAAATACATAAATCTGTAATATTATAAAATTATAAAATAATTTATAATTATGATGGGATAACATATAAAAAAGAAGTATTACAATTTTAAAATATTGACGGAAGATTAATAAAACACAATTTGCTTCTTAATTTGACTACTTGTTAACAAACAGACATGAGAAATACATAAATCTGTAATATTATAAAATTAAAAAATAATTTATAATTATGATATAATAATATATTAAAAAACGTATAACAATTTTAAAATATTGATGGAGGGTTAATAAAACACAATTTGCTTCTTCATTTGACTACTTGTTAATAAACGGACATGAGAAATACATAAATCTGTAATATTATAAAATTACAAAATAATTTATAATTGTGATGTGATAATATATTAAATACCGTATTACTATTTAAAAATATTAAAGAAGGATTTATAAAACACAATTTGCTTCTTCATTTGACTACCTGTTAAGAAATGGACATGAGAAATACATAAATCTGTAATATTAAAAAATTATAAAATAATTTATAATTATGATGTGATAATATATTAAATAACTTATTACAATTTAAAAATATTGACGGAAGATTAATAAAACACAATTTGCTTCTTCATTTGACTACTTTTTAATAAAGAGACATGAGAAATACATAAATCTGTAATATTAAAAAATTATAAAATAATTTATAATTATGATATAATAATATATTAAACAATGTATCACAATTGTAAAATATTGACGGATGGTTAATAAAACACAATTTGCTGCTTCATTTGACTACTTGTTAACAAACGGACATGAGAAATACATTAATCTGTAATATTATTTAAATTACAAAATAATTTATAATTGTGATGTGATAATATATAAAATAACGTATAAAAATTTTGAAATATTGACGGAAGTTTAATTAAACACAATTTGCTTCTTCATTTGACTACTTGTTAATAAACGGACAT
>WNNJ02000009.1:0-208535 GCA_012934845.2 Pomphorhynchus laevis | reverse complement strand
ATGTTCAGAATTTCGAATTATCTTCATAATTTTTCCTATGTGTATGTACACAGAATGTCCAGGAAATTCTGCTTGAATTCTTCTACGTTCAGATCTTAGATTGTATCTTCGTTCGCTTTCTGCAAGATTGTAATCGGGCTGTATATACACGTTCTTATAGATTGATATATTTTGAAGCTTTTTTGCCTTTGCTAAAATATGATTTACTAAAGTTTTTCCTAACCTTACCTTAAGTAATTGATCTCCGTTTTCACGTACCTTCTTATTCTTTTTGTCGCTTGTATCGTTTCCCGTGTTAGATTTATTCCTACACTAGATATGATTTCATATCATATCTAGTGTAGGAATACACTAGATATGATTTCAGAGTGGATGAGGTGTTGAACGAGGTTATGAAGCTCGATTCGTTTACATCTCCGGGACCAGACAATATCGCCCCCTTCCTCGTCAAATCCCTAGCGAACGAACTGAGCAATGATTTAACTATGTTTTTCAGATACAGCTTAGACACATCTTGGATTCCTGACAGTTGGAAGTGTGCAATTGTGGTGCCTATTCCCAAAAAGCATCCTGCTAGCTTTTGCGCGGACTTTCGGCCCATTAGCTTAACTAGCGTATTCTGCAAACTTTTAGAAAGAATCATTGCTAGTAGAATCAGGGATCATTTGGATCGTAATCACATATTGGTTGAATCTCAACATGGTTTCAGGATCGGACGTTCATGCCTTACTAACCTACTAACTGCGCGTGAAAAATGGGCTGATGCTCTGGGGGCTGGGTTTCAGGTTCATACAGTATTCCTTGATTTTTCGAAAGCTTTTGATAGGGTACCACACGACGGCATAGTGTCTTTACTGTATCACTATGGACTTCATTCATATATTTGTGAGTGGGTCAGGGAATTTCTATCGAATAGGTCTTTCCGAGTTTGTGTGGGGGGGCGTGTTTTCTTATTCGGTAAATATTAATTCTGGCGTACCGCAGGGATCAGTCCTTGGCCCACTGCTCTTTATAATCTTCATTAATGATCTGCTACTCCGCTTATCATGCTCTCATCTAGCGTTTGCAGACGATCTAAAGATTTGGTCGATCATTAGAAGTCCTGCTGATCGAGTATCGTTACAAAATGATCTAAACTCCCTGATCAAGTGGTGCGATTCTACCGGACTACGGTTGAATGTTGATAAATGTGTCTTCATGCAACTAGGTCGCCCTATTGAAACTCTAAGGTACTTTATTGGAGATATGGTCTTAAAGGAAGTGTCTCATCATAAGGATTTAGGGATTATTGTTCATAGATCCTTGAAAACAAAGTTGAACACCGACTTCTTTCTAGGTAAAGCTACTAGGGCGTTATATTGTATTAAAAATGCATTCCTCAGGTTAAGCTGTCACATGTTCAAGAGGTTATTCATCTCCATCGTCAGGCCACACTTGGAGTACTGCATTCAGGCTTGTTTCCCTGTCACTAAGCAAGAACTATTAGACCTGGAGTCTATTCTTAGGCGCGGATCGAGGCTCTGTATTGGCTTAAGTGGTATTGACTATTATGTACGTCTAAGTCGTATTAGGATGTTGTCGGTACGTGAGAGGTTCATATCCTTGGAAATGCTATGTATATGGCATATGTCGAATGATGTGGTAGGTTATCCCACCGATGTAATCACTAGGCGGGTAGATCAGTTGCGGGGACATAGCAGAGTCTTGTATAAATTTAGATTTGGCAGATTACCAAAAGTGTATAGACTCTCAAGAAGAGGAATTAACATGTGGAATTCGTTGCCTGAGGAAGTCGTCGCCCCCAAGAACGTTTAAATCACGATGCTACAAATGGATACATGAACAATGCCGACATTCAACACTACCACTGGAATACCCTAATTAGCTACGTTGACTGACCATTTGCTTTTTTTGGACTCTGCCTGAATAGCCTTTTGGCTTTGGTATTTTTTTTTTTTTATTTATTCGAAAATTTTACAAGCATTGTTACCCGCAAATGGGTCATATAATATTAGCGTTAATAACATTGATAAAAATACGTTTGAATATTTATGCGTCTCCTTGACGTTCCATTGCCTTCAGCGTGTAAGGGAAGTTATTTCCTGACAGCTGGTATTCGTTGGTTCCTCGAGCGTATGGGCGGTTTCGAGCCGATCTGTAGCCCCTTATACACTCGGAAGCGGCTCTGCATAGAACGACAGAGATCTTTCGTTTTAAACGGCCAACACATTCTGCGTACGAGCTACCCTCTCTTCTGGTCGCTTGCAACCATGCGATACGCTTAATAATGTGTAATGCTGTTGGACCAATTCCGCCTGAGCACGAAAACGCCAGTGGCACAAATATTCCTCTCTCAATACATGTGACTCGTTCCTCATATTTGGCATTTTTTCGGCTTTCATGATAACTGAATGCAGCTTTATCATCTTGAGAACACGATGCGGCATGAGGGTTAAATACTACGACGTCCAAAAACGTCCGCTCGAACCGATTCTCGTATAATCCGCTGCAGACTATGTCAAGTCTTGCTTCGGCGTCACGTGTGGTAGTGTGCTTTGAAAAAACAACATGATCGTCTACTCTTTGTAAACATGGTTCCGTGGCTACCCCGTGGCAAACTGTTGTTAGTTCACATGCGATTAAATCTCTAATTTCGTTATGACGAATTATCGGTAGTCCACCGTGCTTGCACGAGAGAAGGTGTGAAAGGCTCGACGATGCGTTACATACACAAATTGATGGCAGCCCCTCTGGGATCCATCCGTATCGGGTTGCTAAACCGTCTCTAAACTGGTTTTGCGAGAGAATGAAATTTTCCGTTTTGGTTGGACAGTTACTTAACCATGCAGATGCCCCACATGTTGTAGCAAACACTAACGCCTTCTGCTCGGTGTTGGATAGTGTGTTTTTGACGCTCGCTATACGATCCGTGAATACTCGCCGTTTTTGTGTAGTTATCAGAAGTTTGATAGATGTCTGCTGTTCACGAAGTGCCGCTCCACGAGAACCGGAGGTATATGACTTTACCATGGCTAGCGATGAATCATGCTCAATATGCGATGTGAAAACTGGATCCATTATCCCAATTCCACCTAGTCTTAGAGGAGAGCTTAGCACAACTGACATGGAATCGGAGATCTGATACTTTGTTAGGACGGGAAATATGCGAAATAGCAGCGATTCACGTAAAGGAGCCAACATGTCCTCATGACAATTGATTGTTCTAAGAAAGTGGGTCCACTTCCATTGTAAGGATTTCGATAGTCCGATAAAACCGATGTGTGGGTCCGATTCACATACCTCGCTGATGCGTCCAATTGAGTGAGTCCACATTTCCAATTTCTTCTGTGTCTCATGCTTTATGTAACTGGTTGTACCAATGAAGGATCCCAATATTCCGATCCCGTCATACTCTATTTTTATTCCGTGAAACATCTGTTCCACGTCTCTTTGCTTGTGATGAAGCAGCAAACATGTTTTCGAAGGATTTACAAAATAACCGATTCCTGGCCCAAATGTCTCTATTATATTCCAAGCACGTTTAAGCTCATGTGGTTGTCCAACAAAATTCGCGTCATCCGCAAACCAGCGTTGTATTATGCCCGGACATTCATCCTGTATTTTGCGAATTAATGGTAACGATGCCATTGCAAATACTGCCATTGCAAGAGGGTCGCCCTGCGTTACACCCTCTTCTGAATACAACGAGTCACCACCAAGGACAAGTTGAGCATCGACTGAATAAATATTCTCAAAGACGCACGCAAGCGCAGGGCAAACGTACCGCATATTATGAATAGCCACTTTGCGATTTATACGATTGAATGCATTACTCGCGTCGACCGCGAGTAAACCAAAGTCATGGTTATTCATATATTCGCCTCTGAGAGAATGAATGGCAAATTCCACACCACTATGCTGAGATGCACATAGTTGAAATACGTCGGCCACATCTTGCATATCGGATTTTATGTGATTTAGAATCGTTTTGCATATGATTCTACGACTGACATCGGCTACCCCAATGGGGCGTATTCCATGGGCTTTCTTCGGGATAGCGACTAGCCTACATGCCACAAATGCCTCCAGGGTATCAGGAGAAACTTTTGTTGTTGCAAGGTGAATTGCAAATTTTGCAAGCGCATCTGCTAACCCTCGTGAATGATGGCCGAAGGAGTTCAACATGCGCCTCCACGTCAAAGCGTCAAGGCCGGACGGGCCTGCACCACCTGTAGTACGCTTAGACGAGCGAATGATGTCATCCGCTTCGATATCGAGAAACAGTGTAGGGTGATGCTTTTTCGCTCCGGGAAATAAGTGATTGAGTAAAAGCGGTGATTGTGGTTGTGTTGCGGGAGGATGTAAATTTATCAAGAGTTCCTTCACTGTTAATCCATCAATAATGTGATCTGGTCGAAGCGTCGCCGTGCAGTCGCTTTCCTCGAGGACGGAAGTTGCGGCATTAATCTTTCCGCTTGATACCAATCGACAATATCTTCGTTTCCAATCCATGGATGTTGATGTGTTTTTCGTAATTTTTGAACGTGTTTGTAGTATACTTGCTTCCTGAAAAAGTTCTAAGAAGCTTCCATTTTTCCAGAGTTGTAATCTCCTTTCTAAAGTTTGGCGGATCGCTTTTATTTTCCGGGAAGGGATTTGCTGTAAAACGCATCTGACGAACACTATCGCGACTTTTAAAACGTTTTTGTCAGGAAGTGCGATATTAATGGCCGCGTGATAAAATTCAGCCAGCATGTCAATAAAAAGATTGCTCGCAGAGCATTTCGGTAAACTCAACGCGTCAGGTCTCCATTGTATTACATTCACATAAATTTCATGCATAATCGTTTCTTTTGATACTTCAATTGTGATATCCGATTGCTGGGGGGATGGCTCGATTGTCATGGAGTTTCTATTCACTCTATTTATATGTTGCGAATCACTCCCAACTTTGTTGCAGCATCCAGGTGCAGAACAGTTAATACATGGCCTCTTTTCCCTTGCGCACCTGCAACCCTTGCATTTGGCAGCCTGACCGTTACATGTACAACACTTTAGCTCAGAACTCGGTTTACCCCGTGCCATTCACTGCCTGTAAAATTCCTTGTAGATCTGTTTAATACTGCGCACCCTGGGACGTACCCTTGGCGTACGGCTTCGTGGAAACAGTGTACTGTTATTTCCGTTAATAACCTGAGTTCTTTGTAGTTTATTGTATTTACTTTCGCTGATGTTATAGATTCCAACCAAGACTTATATAACCAAGACTTATGTAATAATTGTAAGTAGTTTATTAAGTGTAAGAATTATAATAACCAAGACTTATGTTAAGGTGAAACATATGTTAAGGTGCTTTGGTATGTATTGGAATAATAATAATAATAATAATTTCAATGAACGCAGATTTGTCATCGATTGAAGGTGATGTTCCGTACACTATTAAATTTTCTTCTCTATGTTCTTCTGCCGAAACTGCATGGGCTATTGATCTAAAATTAAGAATTTGGAATTGATTTAGTCTGTACCATAGTTTTCCTTATTTCTGCCTGTACTGCACGTTTCATTGGTAACGATAGTGCGTTTACATATGTTCTTTTATCACTTCTATTCTTCTTATGTTGATCTAATTGTAAATTATTATTCGTTAATTCATTTATACGCAATCTTAACTTGTTATTTTATTCTATGCATGTATCTAAATCTGAGGCAGCACAAAATCCACATATAAATCTTCTCTTAATGAACAAATTTATTTTATCTTATTGAACTCATTTCTTCATGTCGCACTATAGGGTGAAATACAAGATAAATATTCATCCTGATCGAAAATGGGATCAATTAATTTTTGCTTATTTGGTGCACTAACAGGGGATAGTTCCAATGCTCTATCAGAATTAGGAGTGCTGAATGTCAATGATATTCGATCAGGCTTAGTCGTAGAAGGTGTAGTATTTTTTACTAATTGGCTTCTTATCAATTTTAATTAGCTCAATGACCTCTTCAACATGATTTGGATAAATATCCATTGATTCTGATGACTTATTATTTAATATATCCATTAGATTAGTGCATTTCATATTCTTTCAACCTCTTCCAAATCAATAGGAGAATTTATTAAGAATTGGTATATAACCGCTTTTTGTTTCTTCGGTGCACCAACAGGGGATGGTTCAGTTACTGTAGTCAATGGATTCAAAATTATTCTGCCAAAATCAGGCCACTAAACTGTAAAGAATTTCCGTTGCATCAAGAGCAAATTTAATGCTTCAAAAATCTTAGGAGCGAGATCGGTGACACCTCTCTAGTCACTATCAATGAAAATATACCATTCTGTGTGGAGACGGATGCTTCTGGAGACACTATCGCATCTGTGTTTTTACAAGAAAACAAACCAGTGACATTCTTATCAAGAAGTCTATATAAATCTGAGAAAAATCATTAGACTGTCGAAAGAGAAGCTGCTGCGATTGTTGAAAAAATTAGAAAGTGCCGTGAATTCTTGATGATTAAACACTTTGTAATCTTGACCGATCAGCAGGCTGTATCGTTCATATTTAACCAGCATTCCAAAGTCAGATCAAGAATGAAAAATTACGATGGAAGCTCGATCTAACAAACTACTCATACACGATAAATATCAACCTTGAAAATTGAATGTGGTGGCATTCAATATCGATCTGACACATTCTCTAGGATTTGTTCTTTAAACAACGACAGAACTGTGAAACATCTTCATAATGCTTTGTGTCTCCCTAGTGTCACGAGGCTATATCACTTCATTCGATAAAAGAACTTCCCCTTCTCAATTGAAGATGTTCGTCGTGCTTGATCCACTTGTACAGTATGCGCTGAATTAAAACCTGTATACCATAGACCCTCGCAAGCAACTATAGTTTCCGCAAGAAAACCTTTTAAAAGGCTAGCAATGGATTTTGTTGATCCCAAACCTTCTGCGGAAGATTACAAATATCTGCTCGTATTAGTGGATGAATACTCTCGCTGTCCCTTTGTATTCCCTTATCAAGACATATCTTCCACAACAGTAATACAATTTCTTCAATGTCTATTTGCGATATCCGGTGCACCAGAAGCTATACATAGCGATTGAGGAAAGCAGTTTATGTCCCGTGATGTACAAGACTTCCTCTGGCAAAATTGAACAATTATTTCTCACAGTACTCCGTACCACCCTACGGGCAATGGACAATGCGAGAGGATCAACGGAGTAATTTGAAAAATGATAAAGCTAGCATTGAAATCTCTCAATTTTGACGATCTCTATTGTGCAACGCTATTAATCAGACTCCACATGAACGTGTTTAATTATCAACGCAAATCGTGGAACGGTTACTCTATGCCCACTCGGCTATTGGAAGAACTGGTACTTGTACGCAATTTTACAAGACAAACAAAGTCAGATCCACTTGTGCATCCAGTCGACATAACATCATCAAAACCATTGCATGCTCTATCAGATATATAGATGGAAGGGAAAGCACAGTGTCGACCAATGATTTGGTTTCCCCGGCTTATGAAGACATAGAGAATGGTTTATCGGTAAATTACACAAACCTATATCGTGAGGTTGGTGCACCAAGTATTGATTATACGAATCATATGAGTACGCACGCTCGATCTTCAACAGATCTTCCTCAAAGTCAAGAAGAAGAACCTGTTAACGATCAATCTGATGCAAAAGACCCGATGACGATTACAAAGTCAGGTGAGGATTTGAATACATCCAACGAATTGTCGGTCTTCGATTTCTTACCACAGCTATCAAGGCGTGGAAGAATAATAACACGGAGTAAACGCTTCAATTATTAAGAAGGGGAAATGTGACGTTATTGATAATATCGTACTTGTGAACTTTCTAGATTGTTGAGTAAAACCAAAAAGTTTGTCCTCATTTATTACAATTTACTCAACAAACAATCAACGGTAATCGTTCCACAAATGGACAACCTCATGCATTCAACGCGCTTCGATAGATCGAAAGCCACTACTCCAGCCGAATGGAAACACAGGATTGCTACCTTCAATAATTGTGTCGACGAATTACATATCTCGAACCCCGATAGACAACCAAAGAAACTTCGATTACTAACTAATTATATTTCTTCAGACGTGTTTGAACTGATATCCGAATGCTCAACATTCTAAAACGCTATCACATTTTGTCCTTTTAACATTTTGGGATTATTGACGCGACGTAAGAACTGTGATGATATTGATAATATCGTACTTGTGAACTTCCTAGATTGTTGAGTAAAACCAAAAAGTTTGTCCTCATTTATTACACAAGTAAGCGAAGAGAGCAAAATTAAAATCCGCAACTGAAATTGTGTAAATATACCATTTACTGAAGTGACGGAACCCATTTGCGGGTAATCTATTTATTTGTAATCAAAATGTTTTGTTTTATAAAATTATTTAAAAGTTTATAGCAATATATCAACAAAATGGCAAACAAAACATGAACCCTAGCGTTCATGCTGATAAAAAGCATAAATTCGTATTTTATTAAATGCAAATGTAAAGTAATATAGAGAAACTATTAAATAAAATAACTATCAAGGTTGAAATATTTATCATGATGCTATAATTTAGCATATAATAAACGTTTTTATTAATTAAAAAGGAAATTTGTTTGTTAAAATACAAATATTAAAAACGAAATTCATGAATTTTTTATCGGTTGATTTAAGAAAATACTTTTACAAAATATATATTTACAAAATACTTTTATTATAAAATTTTCAAGTAATTGTGCCTTATTTAAAGCGATATGAATTGAAAGCGTATGAATTTAATTCTTTGAACACATACGCCCATTTGCTCTCAAGCTTGTCGGCTTTAGCCAAAGAAATGAGATTTTAGCACCTGCTAGTTATTGCAAACATCAACATTTTGACGACGAAAGATTTTTCATTTAAAAAATTCAGCAACGTATGAGGTTCTGCAGCCGATTTTTATTCAAAAATCATTTATCAACATTCCACAAAAAGGTGTTTTCTTTTAAAATTAGTAGTCACTTGATCAGTTGAATTAGATCAGCTAACTGATTGTACGTATTTGAATTAAAAATGAATTACTATAAAATCTTGATTAAAAATTTAAATTAATAAATATAAATAATTATAAATCACATAATAACTTAATAATTATAAGTCACATTGTCTATTCAGCAGTCAGTGAACTGAATCAGTATGTATGAAATTCTGCTCATCGATCTCTGTAGCTGTTATTCACGAGTTATCAAGTCAACTTCTATGCATTTTTCTATATTTTCTTTTAGTTACCTGAGCGAATGATTAAATGGTTGTAATTATTAAAATAAGATGTTCCAAATGGTCGTTTATTCTAACTCAATTACTGATGTTGGTCCAGTAATTAATTAAGTAATTACTTGAGTTCTCATTAATCTTAGATTCAGCCGTATCCATTTATTAACGATCATATATTTGGAATTTTTTTATTTTTCATAAACATGTAATTAACTGAATTAAAGTTGTCAGTCAATTCATAAAAATTGATTTTTATTTTAAATTTTAACTTTATGTAAATTATGAAAATCTTATTATAATTATTTAATATTTATTAATATGTGATTATTTATCATCTAATTATTTCATTTTCGCTTAGCATTATTTTTATAAAATATATTTATTTTTATTCATTTTAATAGTTAGCTGATCTGATCTGATTAACAGCATATAAATATTTATTAGAATTTACATTTAGTCATTAAAACTATTATTTAATAATTAATAATATCATTGAACTATTTTTGGGTAAAAAGGTTATTGATACTTACAACTAATTACAATAAAATACACAATAATCCAAAAGATAATCCAATCCGAAAGATAGAAAATAAATTTGAAAGATAAATAAATCTGAAATATAGAAAATCATCGCACTGATCCTAACATTCGAATACGGCTCGAAGAAAGCAAGTTTTTGTAGATGACTAGTCTGAGACCTTCGAACGTCACGAGGTTGCATGCGATTTAGAAAATTGTAAAGTCTGGACGATTGTCATCGTTCCGAAAGATCATGCCAAATATTACTAAATAGGAAATTCTTGTGTGGTTTTTGTGCTGAGATGACGAGTACGTGTTCAGAAGTAACGAATACAAAGAGTTTAGAAACGTTCAGACAGTCAATCAGTTCTTTGTCAAGATTTGACGATTTTTCGGATACTCCAAAGTCATCTGAGATAGGGACTAATACTGATACTCTTGCGTTCAATCATTATATTATGCGTCAGTCAAAGACGGAGTTAGATCTGGACGATCGTTCAATCAAATCTTTCAATAACAATTCAACTCAATCCTTCGTTGGGAACGCATCACATGAAACTAACGTGATGGGGAACTTCATCAAACATCCTCCTGTTTTGGATTCTACTGATCAACCACATATATAGGAATTCAACGGTGTTTGACTTGGTGTAGATGATAAATGTTCGGCCCAATATCATGATTATGTTGATTTATCATCTCATGTCAACACTTCGTCGGGCAGTGATTGTTTACATACCTCTCCTTTGGAAAGTAGTTGTTGGAGGAGCCTTTGTGCTCACCCACATCTATTAAATTCCCGTTGCAGTGCTCGTGCTTCTTTAATAATAGTCTTAAATGAGAACGTTAAGTATCTTACGAAGGTAAGTTAAATTCCTGTTAATAATCGAAGATAAACAAATAATTGAAAACGTGCAGTAAATCCTCCAAATCATCAACGGCCATCAATTACCTATGAGGGTCAATGTTCATTAGTAACGACTGCTAGCTTTAGACAATTTAACTCCCGAAGAGAGTTAAATGTTATCGTGAGCAGCATTAAAGATTCACTCAGCAACAATCCTTAAAGTAAATTGGATGACGATATTAAGCATCTTCGTAATGTGTTAAAAAAATTTTTCTTTAGAGCGATGTGGATGTTGCGAAGCGTCTAAAAGTTCTGAGAGTTTTTCGTCTGGCCAGAAACTGTCAGTTAAGCTGAGGCTTTTAAAAGTTATAGACTCAAAAGATCATGTCAACTTCCTACTCAAGCATGCATTTAGATTATCAGGTTCTGATTTTCGTATCTCCTGCAGCTCATCGATATCTCCTGCAGCTCATCGAAAGCCTCGTTACACGAGGCTTTCGATGAGCTACACCGACGGCTGGAAAGTGGCGAAAGCAACCTGTGTGTCCGGGATTTTCTGATGCTCAAGTGCCCGGCTGTCAGGTGGAGATCCTTACTTATGTAGAGTTAGACTCCTATAGTAGTGTTGGTTCGTGTGTAGGTGAACTTGTTGACTTCGCAAGCGTTACCGAGCTTGTCACACTTTGCCAGTATACGAACATTTTAGTCGGTTATTCAAATGTTCGCAATCTTTTGGCTCAGTTCTCTGAACTTAAATTCTTAGTAGCACCAAAACGTTTTGATGTATTTTGTATGACCGAAACATGGCTACATGCCAACATTTCCGATGATTGTTGTCATTCCTAACTATTTTCTAATTCGGTCGGATCGCTCGTGTGGTAAACGTGGAGGCGGGGCAGCCGCATATGTGCGAAATAGTCTCCTGGTATCGAACATTTCTGCTTTTCGCGACAGGATCGGATCGTCATTTGAAGGTCTTTATTGATTCTGTATCCTTTATTGATCTCCATCCTATGAATTAAGATTTGTATCTCGTAAACTATATTTGCTGAGTTTATCTTCGTATTCTCTGATTCTGCTTATAGGTGACTTCAATATCCTTCACATAGACTGGGAAAGTAGCTTTTCACGACAACATCACGGAATTGGGAAAGTATTGAATAAATTTCTAACTCGAAATGCTACTGGTTCAACATATTAAAAAACCTACTTGTGCGACAAGGACGCCTATACTTGATTTGGTCTTTACTAAGTGTTTGGGAGACGTCTCAGGTCTTCGTTATGACCTACCAATCGGCGATAGCGATTACTGTGTGATCTCTCTATGCGATTGTCGGTTTTCAACAGGGCCTCTCAAAACTCCAATTTTTAAAACGTTGTCGGGTAAGTGCTATTGATAGTCAACTGGTTGCAAACGTTCCAAAGGGCATCTGAGATAGTCTTCATGGTCACTTCGGTTTAAATGTTTCAGTAGCCTTTGATCGTCTTGAGGAATAGAAACATATTTCAAACATCTTTGTTCCGCTACGTGCCTGCAAGTCAAAACATGGCCATCTTCCTTGGTTCGACAGAGAGCTTCTTGATGCACTTATGTCCCGCAACAAATTGTGGCGCAAGTTTAGACGTTTTCTTGTTTCCAAACGTGCCTACATCGACTCTAGGAGCTTATGCAATAGGCTAAAATTTCAGACACGCTATTCGTACGAAGGAGGTATTGTCAGGGATGCACCTTTGAACCTTAGGAGGTTTTGGTCATATGTAAGAAATAACAAAAGTCTCGTAACCACAATTAGCTCAATTCAAACGCCAGCTGAGACTTTAAGCGAACCATCTTATATCGCTCAACATTTAGCTTAAAGCTTCTCAGTGCAAGCTTCGATTACTGACAAGGAGGGTGACTTTAGTTGGAAGTATGTTCCGATTGCACATGGGTGTTGTGTTCGTCCACTCAGAGTTGATGTTGGAAATGTGCAATTGTAGTTCCCATTCCCACAAAGCATCCTGCTAGCTTTTGTGCGGATTTTCGGCCCATCAGTTTGACCAGTGTATTTTGCAAACTGTTTGAAAGACTAATAGCTAGTAGAATCAGAAATCATCTGAACTCTAAAAAAAGATTTATTTTAACGTGGCAAATGCGTGCCAGCGCACGCTTACATGACCACAAAAATGTAAGCAATTAAATCCAAATATAAGTTACTTCTCGACACATGTATGAGTTACTCTAATCATATATTAGTTGTTTCTCAACATGGCTTCAGGATTGGACGTTCACGCCTAACTAATCTAATAACTGCGCGTGAAAAATGGTTTATACAGTCTTCCTTGACTTTTTGGAATGCCTTTGATAGGGTGCCACATGATGGCATAGTATCCTTACTGTATCACTATGGACTCCATTCATTTAGTTGAGTGGGTCAGGCAATTTCTATCGAATGGATCTTTCCGTGTTTGTGTAGGAGGTATGCTTTCTGACTCGGTGAATGTTAATTCTGGAGTGCCTCAAGGATCAGTCCTTGACCCACTGCTCTATATAATCTTTATGAATGATTTGCTAGTACTCCGCTTATTATGCTCTCATTTTGATTTTGCAGATGATCTAAAGATTTGGTCGATTATTAGAAATCCTGCTGATCCAGTATCGTTACAAAATGATCTAAACTCTCTGATCAAGTGGTGCTAATCTTCTTGATTACGATTAAATTCTAAAAAATGATTCGTTATGCAGTTAGGTCGCCCGTCTGAAACTGTTAGGTACTATATTGGAGACATTGTCTTAAAGGAAGTGTATCAACATAAAGATTTAGATATTATTGTCCATCGATACTTAAAAACAAAATTGAACACTGAATTCACCCTAGGTAAAGCTACTCGGGCATTATATTGTATAAAAAGCGCATTCCTCAGGTTAAGCTGTCAAATGTTAAAGAAGTTATTCACCTCCCTAGTCGGGCCACATTAGGAATACTGCATTCAGGTTTGTTTATCTGTTACTAAGTGAAAACTATTAGACCTGGAGTCTATCCTTAAGTGAAGTTCGAGGATCTTTGTTTGTTTAGGTGGTAGTAATTATCATGGATGTCTTAGCCGTATTGGAATGTTTCGGTATGTGAGAGATTCATAGCTTTGGAAATACTTTGTCTATGGTATATGTCGAATAGTGCGGTGGGTTATCTCACCGATGTAATCCTAGTCGGTAGGTAGGTGGCGGGAACACATTAGAGTTTTGTATAAATCTCGATTTGGCAGGTTACCGAAATTATTTAGACTGTCGAGGAAGTGAATTAACATGTAGAATTCGCTTCCCGATGAAGTCGTTGCTGCTTCAAGCTTGAGTACGTTTAAATCACAATGCTGCAAATGGATACGTGAGCAATTCCGCCATTCAGCAGCTCTACTGAACTATCCTATTTAGCTACGATCTGTTGATTGACTATATGCTTTTTGCTTTTTGTTTTTCTTTCTTTTTGACTCTGCCTGAATAGCCTTTTGACTTTGGCATGGATTTGAATAAATAAATATAGCACAATTCGTTGATGACTCTACATCCTTGCTTTTAGAGTACAGATTTAAGGTGCAGTCTTGAAAAGTAGCAATACTATAAAAGATTAAGATATAAGATGCATCCAGCCAATATCTTTTGTAAACTCCCAAATCGTAGATGGTCATTTTTAACAGCATATCTGCATTTGAATAAACTAAACATACTAGTTATATCAAAAACAATACTATGTTGCACAATCAACCCTACCTACCTTTATACATTAAGATATCTAGGTTTCAACTTTGCGATAAATTAGTCAATCGGAATTGACGTAAATATCTTTGAGAATGTTATAAATTGAACAAAATTGAGACTAAAAAAGACCAAACGGTTATGTTTAAGAAGGTAGTTTTGGGATATCACCGACTTGTTGCGTTTGGTGGACTTGGAATATATTTGGGATGTCGTCGATTCTCGGAACAACAGATATAATTTTCAAAGTAATTTTATCATTGCTGCCAGCTGTTGTACGCTGTGAATGAATTTGGATGCTTAGATGTCGCTGAATGGCTGTCGGAGGGTCTGATTCAATGTAATACAAAATTGGAAGGTTAACACAAGCACTACTCTTTGAGAAATACAAATCGAATTAATATTTTTGCAAGCATTTATTCATTTTTTATTGATCTTATCTTATTATTAATAAAACGTCGCGTAAGTGTATGTTTATACAAGGAAGATACAAATTAATAATTAATAAGAACTAATTATTAATAGCGCATAAATGCAACGAGACTATTTATTTCCTCAAATATTTCGGTGATACACAAGCTCGCCACACGAGCACGCCCAATTTTCCAGTGTAATCGTTTCAATCTTATAACTAACCAGAATCCACATATTGAACATCGTATTCTGCTCTATTATATCATTAAATTTCAAAAGGGATCGGTGATGTATTGAGCTCACAACTTACCCTATACTTGGAACTAGTGACAATAGTATGCTTCGCAAATCCTTTTTTGGATAAATTTGTTAACTAATTGAATAAAAATTATAGTCTAGCAATAAAAAAATTGCTAGAGTTAAATACACATATATCATCAATGTATCGAAACATATATTTCATATATTTATATAATTTAGATTTATATTTTAAACAGTTATGAACAAATTCATAGTCTAGAATGAGGCTACCTGGATAAAATACCTGGAAGTTTTAAGCTTTGTCTTAAAGTTTTAAGCTTTTGATAGATATTATTATATTAGTATATATTAAGAATGAGGCTTTCTGGATAAATTTGTTCACTTATTGAATAAAAATTATTAGAATTAAATACACATATATCATCAATGTATCGAAACATATATTTCATATATTTATATTGTTTAGATTTAGTTTTTACACAGTTATGAACAAATTCATATTCTATAAAGCTTAAAAACAAGTCAGCTATAATTGGGCTACTATTACCTTCCATTGGAACAACTTTTATTTGTCTAAATATAGATGTCCCTACTTTTAAATAATTTTGATTTATCAAAATATTTAAGGATTCTATTAATTCAATTTTATCCATATATTTATATTTACTTGATGGTTTAATTTTTGTTAAGATAGGCGTTATAATTATTATAACATATATATGTATATCTTTTTCCGAATATAAGATTAATTAATTTTACTAACGCTTCTTTAATATCTACTAAATCTAGATTTGTGTAAAGCGTACTAAAATCGTACGCATTTATATTTTGAAAGTTTATTCCTTTTGTCTGTTCTAAAAATTCTTTTGTAGAATTAATACTGAAATAGTTTTTTTAAATAGTCCTTTACTGCTACTATGTTGGGTCGAGGAATAGAGCCGAATGATAATAATGTAATGATAATAATGATAATAATGATAATAATGTAATAATATACATTAATAATAATTAATGTATATTTATTTATTAAATAAATATGTATATTTATTTAATATATAAATAAATATGTATATAATAAATAAATATGTATATTTAATATAATAAATAAATATGTATATTTATTTAATATATAAATATAAAATAATTTAGAACTAACAATCTTTTTATTTGTATGTTGATGTAAATCGCCAAATTTAAAGTGCATAACTCGTGGATATTTTAAATACACTGAAGGATATATTAATTTTTAAATTTTTTAATTGACAAATTCCTTTAATTTTTATTTTTCTATAATTTAAAGCGAATATATGTAAAACATATTTAATAATAGCTCTCATTCAAGTATTTCCCTCGTGTCAATTGAATTATTTAAATACTTAAATAATAGAATTGATATTCATATTGGTATTACTAACACTTTACGGTATCAATCAATTATCGTCTAAATTTATTTTTTTATGAAAATTTGGAATATTTTGCTAATTGAATAAAAATTAATTATTTCCACTTGAGAGTTGTAAAATGCTTTAAATTAGTAACTAATATATTAATATATTATTATATATTAATATATTATTATATATTTATTATATATTTAATATAAATAAATATAATTTCGATATTTAATAAATATATTCAATTTTAAAAAGTAAATATTCAATGTTTGCAAGTTCATATTTCTTCAATTCCTATTCTATCAAGCTTTAAAATAAGTCAGCTATAATTGGGCTACTATTATCTTACATTAGAATAGGTTTTATTTGTCTAATGGAGGTCTCTAATTTTAAATAATTTTGATTTATCAAAATATAGCTCATATAAGTTCACATATATCCATAAGTATAACGTTACTTCTACCTATGATAAAGTCAAACATTAGTCCTATACTTTTAATCAAGCACATCAATGGGATTAACACATCAACTAAAATGTGCTGTATTTCGTTTATAGTAGCACAACAAACAGATCATGTACAATACTATCTATAAAACTTTACATTCAACCTTTAAATTTAAATTTAATAATCTATGCATTTAATAGTATATGCGTTTCTGTGTGAAATTGGATTTTGTTTGAGTTTTAACATTCTCAGATATACGCAAAATTGGCAAAACCTCAAAGAATTTAAGTTTTTATTATCTATATGAATATTTAAAAAAAATTAAATTTATTTTTACAAAATAGATTTGCTAAATATAAAATATAATATATATTTTTGCTTATTAATGTGAAATTTAAATCAAAAACATTATAAAAGCTAATTTTACTACGTATTTCTCATACTTATAAAAGCTAATTTTACTACGCATTTCTCATTGCATTCCATATACTGTGCATAAATACCAAGGATTTTAAATGATATAACCCCAGATTTTTAATTCAGTTATCACAATTAACAATTTAAACTGCGTATTACCCTGGAATTATTCATATTGTAATTCTTACAGCTGATCTACAATGGATGGATGCGTGAAAGATTAATGAATTAATAAACGACTCTGGATAGGTATCAACGAAAAGAGCAATTCATTTGTGGTTGGCTTTATAGCATGAGCCAATATGGCTTTGGATGCATTTAACTTTAAAACTTTAGTTTGTGCATTTTTTACTTTCTTCCTCAATGGCCGAGCTGCATATTAGTGTAAATAAAAAACACCTTTATATCATATGGTCACTAATAAATTAATTTCAAAGAATTTTTAAATTAATTGTTTAGTTAATTTATAAGATCCTTTTAACATTATAACAAAATTAAAAAACTAACATCGTGTTGACTTACCGTATTGTCAAGGCTTAAAGATCATTTTAACAATTTGTATTTCTGCCCAGTGTGCATTCACATAATTGTAAATTTAAAAGTGAAGAATTGATAGATAAAATTATAAATTCAATGGATTATTCAGTGCTGACATTAACTTTAACAAATTTAACTAAAATAATAAGATTATGATATTTGATGTTATATTTTGCTTAAAGTAAAAATAGACCTATGATTCTTTCTCGTCTTTCAAAGTCTTCTCCAACACCTGTAAGGACTCCATTTGAGAGTTTAAGATTTTGGCAATTTGCTTAACTTGCTGACCGTCAGTATTTTCGTAGAACTGATTAACAAGCTGATCAACCTCTCCTGATATATTTTGAATTACATCATCAAGGTTTATTAACATGTCATTTATACTTTTCCTCTGTTTATCCATCACACTGTCGCACCCTATTACTCCTGATTTACATTTGTCGTTGCATTCTGATTCCAACTTTTCAAGTTCTGCTTGAATTTCCGTGTGCTGACTTGTAATAAAGTCCAGCTCGTTTTCCACTTTAGTCTGTATCTTCAAAACGTTTTGCAGAGATTGATTTAACTCCGATATATTTTTAGCATTTTCTCGAAGTTGTTGATCCCTTTCTCTCACCATTAAGACAGACCTGTGAAATTCCTTTTCGTTCTCTTCAAATTCAACTAACCACTTGTTACATCGCTGATCCAAATCTGTAAATCGCATTACCTGATTTTGCATTGCACCTTGTTGCTGAATAAAATTATTCATATAATAGTCTAAAATTAGGTGTCTTTAGTCAATTTTTGTCAAGCGCAAAACAAGTTAATCGTAAATTTTGGATTATTTTCAATAATGTGTTAGTTTTTCTATCTTTTTATTTGACATCATAGCCAATTATGATTTTTACTAAATTTTTATAAAGTCATTTTCGTCAAACTAGTACTGGGCACAAATCATAATTGAAGGTACCACTTGGAATTTTGGAGCAGGATCAACGAGACAAATTATTTGTATGCCAATCGCCAGAAAGGAAAATAGAATTTGTTCATATTGTGATTTTGTACAACCAAATTGTGATTGTACAAAATACAGTAAAAACCATTTGTGCTTTTTATCTAAATTTAAAATTATACAAAAATTATATAAAATTTTAAATTAATTAGTTACAAAATTGTAAAATTTTAAAATTTATCTTTTTATTCAAATTGTAGAAAAATAAATTCTAGAAAATTTTAAGATTAAGATATTTACATTTTTAAATTTATTTAAAGTACAAAATACATAGACTTAGTTAACTGATCGAATTCCTTAAACATATTGGGTAAATGAATGAAATCATTTAATTATTTTTAATGGAATTGTTACGTTAAATGACAATATCGATATAACTAACGACATCAGTTAAGAAATATATCGTGAACGTAACGGAATAAAAACAATACTTCCCACTGTCGCATATTAATAATATAATATTATTTCAGCATACCATATTTAAATTTTTAAATTTATATTTTTAATAATTAAAATGGAAGTTAATACAAGAAATACAATATTAAACTAATTTAAAGTACAAAATAAAGCATTTGCTTTATTTTATTACTCTGTCTTATCCTTTTCGCCAATTCTCCAAAATCCATCATCCTACCACTACAACGAATAATCAACTCCGCCGTTTGAGTGCTCTTTCGTCTCCGTCGCTTCGACCATACATCCACATATCTTGCCCAACTCTCCTGGCTCACCATCCACATCCGCATCAAACTCCGCCTTCTCGTAATTTTTCGTCTCATCGCTGTCGGCTCCCCATCGTTCATCAACCTTCCTTTCTTAGACGACACTCGCCCTACCTCGATATCGTTGCGTTCCTGTAATACCATCTTACTACACATTCCCAATTACTCCAACAACTACGGTCTCCGGTCCTTCCTCGTCGCCGCCCCACTCGACTGGAATCAACTCTCTCTGGACGTCCGCCGGGCTCCATCCTTTATCACATTCAAACACCTCCTCCGTTCACACCTTCTCGACATATGATTTACATTTTTGTTTTGTTGTGGCCATGTAAGCGTGCGATGGTACGCATTTGCCACGTTAAAATAAATCCTTTTTTAAGGTTTGTATAAGGGTTTAAAGGTTTTATCAATCTAATTAGCTAAGTGATCTGGTTTGACATCATCAGCAAAACACTACATAATTTTTTCATAATTAGTTAATGAACAATTTGTGTTTTGCTTTGCTGATGATGGGAAAATTTGTGTTTTGTTGATTCTGCAACAACATCTAAAATTTAATAAATGGATCCGAATTAGTAATTTTTTAAGGCAGCATAATTTTAATGATTTTAAATTAAAGGCATTAAGTTTTACGAATTAATTATTGAATGAAATTGAATTGTAAATATCCAATATGCGTCATTCATTTAGTTAAATCATAGAGAAAGCTAGTAGAATATAATTTGATAATAAATTTTCTAATCACACGAACAACATGTGATAAAATACAATCATATTAAGGATGTCTCTTTCATAAAAACTCTAAAAAATGAGGCTAATATTTATTTTATAAATATTAATAATCATTTTATTATTATTTTAATAAATAAAATTAAACAAAAATTAAATACACATTTGAGAGATAATATCTACAAGATAAAAACATACAATAATATACACAATAATACATACAATCGACAACGAAGATTATCTTGATCACAAATAATATAGCTCGCGGAAAGCCATCAACACATGCCCCTTGCTGTACGTGCAATGAATCGGCAACGAAATGCAAATCTTGCTGATGTGCCAAGGCAAAGATTCCTTGCCTCAACTGCAGATCATTTAATTGCTGCAACCGCTCGATAACAATAAAAGACGTTCAAAACCAAAATGACTCACGAACAGGCCCTGAAGGGGGTAATACCTGAGCACCCTGTAAAAATCACGTTGATATTTAAATCATCGGATCTTTTTAGATTGCGTCCAGATATTCACTGGTGCCGAATCCAGAAGTAACGTTACACACCCTAGTATAATCAATGACATATGCGACCGTGTGATACACTGGAAGTATGATCTCATGAGATTTATGTCCTTTGGCGAATCCAAGAGTTACATAACCGAGCTCGCTAAAATTTACAAATATTTCATGTCTGGACAGGACAGTCTTTCGGTAATGCCATGTTCATAGGACACCGCATTCTGCAAAGCGATATTCGCACCTCAAACAAATCGCTCAAATAAAAGTTGGCACTGAGGATGAACGCATGGTGCAATCAAGATTACGACAGCCTCTTCACAGAAGCGTACACGTTACAACAATTATGCTGCAGTAGAAGAACGCTCAAAATCCAGCAAGACTGGCATAAGGCCTTTATCAACCTCGTCACAAGTGAAAAATTAGGTGCGGTGATGTATCATGTAGAAGTCGAAGTTGCAGCGGGCAAACCGTTGGACTCCGGTTATATGATAGTACAATACGCAAAGCGTTCGACGATATTCTTCGATTAGATAACTCCCACGGATCGTTGTGGCCCATCATCTCATTACCTCTGCATTGCGGCGGTCTTCGGATAATGGATTCATGTTGCGTCACTGAAGAAGAATACAAAATCTCGCTTATGTTGTGCAAGCCTTATTTGCAAGGATTGCAAGGGCCTAATTGAGAGCTGAACAATGCTTACGATCTACCGAATTGCGCAAACTAAAACAGGCTAGCAACAAAGCAATCATGGTTTCACATATTTCAGCATACGACGAAATATATGCTAAAAAAACGACCATTCAACGGCGAAGGAAGTATCCTCGTGGCTATCTGCGTTCCCCTCTAGAAATCGGCAGACTCGTACTGACAACGCAACGTTTTGCGATGCGATCGCCGCGCACTACAACACGCTATGCGAAAACGCACCTTTTAGTTGCTCTTGTGGCTTAACGACTTCTCTGGCTCATTGCCTATCATGCTCCAATGGGTGGGACATTCCTTGATCAGAAAACCTCAATACTAGACGTAATCGCAAAGACACTCACTGTAGTTTGCGACAGTGTATAGGTTGAACCAATGTTAAATCCGACAACAATCATGCCAACATTCGTTTTGAGCATGTAGTCACGAACCCAGACGCACGGCTGGAAGTAGCATGCCGTAATTTCTACGGTGACCGTTCAAAGCGAGCTCTATTCGGCAACTTTGTTTTTATTGCATTCGCTTTGTTGAATCTCAGCAGATCCACAAACTCATGCTTCGAATAACACGAGCAGCGAAAGTGTTCAAAATACCAAGAGCGAGTCTCGTCGATAGGGAAAGCAAATTTCGACCCGATCGTACTCTCTGGTTTAGGCGGAGAGGGAAAGTCTGCGTCAAAGCTTTTGCAACGCCTCGCGGACAAGCTCGCTGCACAGAAGATCACCCCATATGCCCACGAGATAACACGCCTCCGATAGACTATGTGAATTCAGCTTTCGCGGTGCATATCGATGTGCATCCACGGCCTGCGCTCAGCGAAAAATAGGCCTGCGTTTGATAGGCACAGATGAAGAAAAGTGACAATATATTAAACATGTAATATTTTAAAGTTGAATATTTTAATTATAAAAATAAATATATAATAATTATTATCGCTTTAATAATTATTATTTAATTATTATTAGGTATGCAATTGGCGCCCCAACCTCATGCAACTTCCTATATGTAGGGCGAGTAACGAATTTATAGACATTCTATCTTCTTATTACAATTTAATAGCAAATGACAAAGATAATGGCCAAATCTCATTGATGAAAGCAACGGTTTTCTCTCAGTGTATCCTTCAAAAAATCCCAACGCGTAAGATCTCTTACACTAGAAAGACCATTAAGCGTCGTTTAAAGAGTTGGAAAGCGGAAGACTTTATAAGTTTATATGAAGAAGCATTGATGTTGCAGACAACATCACATTGCAATGTGAAAACAAAGAAGATTGATTGGCATAAAAACTACATTCGGCTAATGGAGAATGGATGTGTAGCTTCAGCAACCAGACTTCTAGAATTTAAAGACGATTCACCAATTCTTTCTCACGATTCGAAAGTTGGTACAAATACTGTAATAGAGAAGCTAGCAGAATTACACCCTTACCCTGCTGAAATAGATCAGAGCGCTATTCTATCGGATTTTGTTGAGGGAGTAACTAGTCATCATCCAGTCATATTTTATTCTATAGACGCAGACGAAATAATAGCAGCAGCAAGGAGAACACAAGGAGGCACTGGACATTCAGCCTTAAATGCAATAATGTGAAAGAGAATGTTAACTGGATTCGGTATCCAATCTAAGAAGTTGGCAACATCACTAGCGAAATTTGCAATACGATTAGCTTCAGAGCATATCCATCCTAACAGTTTGCGTGCGTTTGTAGCGAGTAGACTTATAGCTTTAAAAAAGACTGCAGGTATACGACCAATTGGCGTGGGACAAGTGGAACGACGGATAATTAGCAAAGTCGTTTTAGGAAAAATTAGAAACCATATTCAGGATGTAATGGGAACTGTCAATTGTGCGCATCACAGAGAAGCGGAATATAATTCGCTGTTCATTCCTTATCAGATTCCTTTCACTCCAGGGGTGACTTTGGCTTGCTGGCCGTGGATGCAACAAACGCTTTTAATTCCGTAAATCGACGTCTAACATTAGAAAACATAAAATTCATTTGTCCGTCTCTAGAAACAATACTAGTGAACTTATACGTAAAGTCATCAACAATGTTTACTGGTAGTGATCCGATATTTTCAAAAGAGGGTTTCACTCAAGGTGACTCTCTGACCATGGATGTATTTGCCGTTTCGACTCTACAACTTATCCTACATATGTAAAAACGTTTACCATCAGTGATTCAACGATGGTACGCAGACGATGCAAACTTTGTCGGTCCTAGTGATGATTTACTGGGAAATACTAAAAACAATATGTCCAAAATTTGGAGATTACGTTAATCTACTAAAGACACAGCTGCTAATACACAAGGAACACGAATTCGACACTAGCAACTTCACTGGCTGTAAAATAAGTGAGCGTGCTATCGAAGTACTCGGAACTCCCATTGGAGCAGAAGTTGATGTTTTGGATATTATAAAAAACAGGGTAACATCCTGGGCATCCACACTTGAAAGATTAGTTGAAGGTAGTAAAATTGATCGACATACTGCTTATTCCGGCTTAATACACTCTGTGCAATGGAAATGGATATATACTTACAGAACAGTACCAATGTGCACGGATGTCACTAGATGTCTGAAAAACCTATTGTATAGCGGTTTTATTGAGTCAATCACACAAGCGAAAATTGAACAAGCACATAAAGAATTATTAACAGTTCAAGTTAGGGGGCATTGGGTTAGTTGATCCGGAATACATCGCTGACTTGGAGTACGATTGTTCTCGTAGAATGTACGAAACCTATCGAGACGGATATACGGGAGAAAACCTGAGGGATTAAAAACTCAAATAGCTAGAAACATTTCGTACATGAGATTAAACGTAGCCAAATCGAGGAAAGAATTAATACTAAAATCTCTACCAGCGGATTACTTTAAGATATTGGCACATGCTAGTTACAAGGGAGCTTCATCGTGGCTATCTTCCCTACCTCTACGTCACGAGGGGTTTCGGCTTACAAACAATGAGTTTAGCGATGCATTAGCAGGTCGCTATGGATGGTCTTTGCGAGCATTAGAAAATAAAAAATGCATATGTTCTTCAGAAATAACTGTTAATCATGCATTTTCGTGCAAGGCTGGAGCTTTACCATCTATCAGGCATAATGAAGTAAGGGATATATTTTCTCACCTCTTAAGCGGGATATGCAGTGGCGTGGAGATTGAACCAGGATTAGCACATGTACCATCTGATTATCGTTTTAATAACAATAGCACAAGCATATCGAAAGAAGCGCGTCTGGATGTTGTATGTAGTAGACTATTCTGAAGACGGTTTGAGCGGACATTTTTGGATGTCGCGATATTTAATGTGCATGCTCCCTCTAACTCCCGAACTGAGTGTAAGGCTGACTTTGAATACCACGAAAAACGGAAAATATCGAAGTATGGAGAGCGAATTTTAAGTTTAGAACATGAGCATTTCAGTCCGTTAATTTTTTCGTCTTCAGGATGATCAAGTCAGGAATCTAATAGGATAATGAAGCAAATAGCCTCAAAATTAAGCTCAAAACGCGAACTCCCATATCCTCAAATAATAAAAAATATAAGAGAAAATTTCATATGCCTTAGCTCGTGCTGCATCTGCCTGTTTAAGAGCGCCACGCTCTACATATGGAAAACCTGTTTACGATCATGTTCGATCAACAGAAGAGATAGCCTATGTTCGCTTGTAATAATTATTATTAGCCTTTGATTTTAAACTCTGTCATTTGAGATATTTGATTTAGTGTAAAAAAATTGACAAAAAAAATAATTATTATTTTAAATGCACTTTCCTACAAACGAGGAGGATTACCTTTAATTTGGCACAATGTCGTGCGTGAATTACTCGCGCAGGAGCTTACAACCATTTGTCACGGTATTAATTTTGAATGTGAGCTAACTCATGTACAAGCTGAATTTGATTTCTAGGCTCAAACGACTACACGCGACAGAGGTGCACGTTTGAACATCGTATGTTCCGGACTTCAGAATAATCGATTTGAGCGGACGTTTCTAGACGTCAACATTAATATACACGCTCACTTGTATGCTTATGGTGTCCCGACATTCGTGTTTGCCAGCAATGAAGCAAGAAAAAAGGCGAAATACAGTGAACGCATTGTGAGTCTTGAACGAAGCAGATTAATGCCTCACGTCTTCTCCACGTCGGGTGATATAAGCGTTGAGATTAGGCTTTTTCTGAAATCACTAACTGCGATCAAGGCGCAGCGCTCAAAAGAACGCAGCGCCTTGATCAACATTACAACATTTTGGCACGGATGAAGAGAAGAATTTTATTTACAATCGCTCGATCCTCGTCTGTTTGTCTAAGAACGCATCGTTCTCGCTGCGGCATGCTTATAGGGTATTTTCCTAACGGCTCGCATTTAATCACATAAAATAATGACATGATTATTGATTGCACAAGGGCCCATTTTAGGGAACGAATATTGTATCAAATGAGTAATACATTCTAAAAAAATTATTTGATTATTATATGTCGACTTCCAAGGGAGATGAAGCTCGTAAGGAAGCATCACATCGAATAAAAGAACAGAAAAGAAAAAACGAAAAAAAACATCAAGAGTTCACGAGGTCAAGCTTTAGGCGTTCTTTGAATTGCACAGCAGAAGAGCTGTTGATCACACCAGGTGATAATCCATTCCATCGTTTACAGACGCGATCAATCACTGTCGTACAATTTGTTCGATGTTTTGAGCGATGCTTTAAATATAGCTCGTGTCCACGTAACATTGAGGATTCACGAAGACAGAACAGCTTCTTGCACGGATGGTTAGGCACGCGAAGCGACATCCACACTAGTGTAATATCTGCAATCAACAGATCACATTCAATAGATCTTATACCCAACATCTCTAGTCTAAATTGGATAAGGAATGAAGCGAGTTGCCGGAATTAAGTGCGTGGCTCTTCTCATAATGTTGTCGAATTCACTCAATTCTGATTTCAGTTGAGGGTGTGTCGCGTGAAATGCATAGAGCATAGGTGATTTTAAGAAATTCGAATATACAATGCGTAAAGCCTTTGCCTCAAGTCATCCAACGTTTCGATGAAGAAATCCTAAAATTCTACGGCATTTTACAATAATCGCAGAAGAATGAAGACGAGATTTTAAATTGGAGGAGATAACAACACCTAGATCAGTAAAGTGATTTACTGATTCGATAACTGTTGAGCTGAATTGATAAGAAGGGGAAGGTAATCGGTATTGACCAATTCTCATATGTCGACATTTACTAACATTGATCACTAAACCGTGTGATGAACACCAACTACTAATTTTATCCAAATCTGATCGTAGTAGGGGAGAGCTAGAACCACCACGAAATAAAGGGCACCACATTTTCATGTCAGCGGCGTATAATAGGCACTGACATGTAACATTTTCAACAATTTCGTTGATGTAGATATTAAACAAAGTGGGACTAAGGATATAGCCTTGTGGAACACCTTAAGTGAGATAAAACCATTCAGAAAGAGACTCACCAACTCGCACAGCAAAAGAACATCTAATCAAGAATTCACGTATCCAGAGACAAACGTGCTTTGAAAATCTATAATTTCCAAGTTTCCACAGTAAAATTGGATAAACGACGCGATCAAAAGCTTTGGACAAATCAATAAAGACGACATCAACCGGCACCCCCTGTTCGACAAAACCGGCCCAGCTTTCGCGTACTAATGTTAGATTAGTTGAAGTGGAGTGATGTTTTCTAAACCCATGCTGTTTATTAGACAAAATATTGAATTTGTCCAAATGAGAAGATATATACCTCAGGATCAGTTTCTCCATCAACTTGTAAGCAATACACGTCAAACTTATTGGCCGATAATTTTGAGGATTTACCTTATCCCCCTTTTTGAAAACTGGAATGAATAATGATCTCTTCCACAAATCTGGGATTATGCCAGTTCTCAAAGACCAGTAGTAAATATCAAAAAGCGGAAGATATATATTCGATGCAACTTTGCGTAATAATATACTAGGAATACCATCACGAACATCGAGCGGGTCAAAGTAGAGGTTAGAATCCTGGTACTGGAGAGAAGAATTGCCTATCGTAATGTTATAATCACATAGGGAAAATTGGTTGCGAGTGAGACACAAATTCTTGTCAAGGATATTGGCGATGGAAAGAGGATAAACCGATTTTCGCTCACCATCAACCAGACAATTGATTGACGACGACACTCTCTTACGGTTGCTAAGTAGTTGAAAAAGTCTCTTTTGATCAACATGAGACAAAGAACATATGGCAGCAGTGAATTAATGCTTCTTCTGACGTTTTAGAAAAGTCACCTTGTTGCGAATGGTAGTATAAAATCTGAAGGATCCAAGTTTACGCTTAAATAGTAGGAATGCATGATCACGTTCTCTGACAGCTCGCCTCAAATCACTGTCAAACCATTTGGGTTTTGGATAATTGTGGTTTACGTGTTACGCAAGGGGAAAATGCGTGAAGTAGATTAATCAATGTTGTGTGGAGGAACGACCAGGCCACATGAACACCGACTGTTCTAGCACAAGGCCATCTTATTAGGCACAGCATTTCATTAATTGTATCGTAATCCGCATTCATAACACTAATCGTTTTTTTAATTGACCAGACGCGAAATATGACCACATAGGATGATACGTAAAGTGCAGTGAGCGTTGGAGCCTAATAGCGGACCGCAACTTAATGACTCAACGACAGAATCATTGGTACATAGGCATAAATCTAGCAGGGAATGATTTTTATTACGGATACGAGTATTACAATGGACAAGCTGACAGAGTGTGAGCTCATTGAATACATCAAGTAAAGCTTATGATTCTTAATCACACCCCTGGATTGTGGTATAAGAGACCCAATCGATATTTGGAGCATTAAGATCTCCGCAGATTAAGGTATCCACATCGCCGAAACAGTGATGTTTCAACGACTTGATGATGAGTGGGGTTTTTGAATGTGGACTACGATAAACAATACAAATGCGATAGACCTTACCTCGTTCCTCCGTCACATCAATCCACAAAAGCTCATTTCCATAATAATTATTATTAATGTTTCAAAAGCACATAAAAGCATGGCTTAATTGGCTGGTTCACTGCAGAAAAAAGAAAATATAATAAAAGTATCACAAATACGGAAAAGCAGCTTTCCCCATGGCATCCTCCATCCGTAATTTCTTTTTGAATTCGTTGATATTGCTACTGCACACTGTTGACTCTCCAAGCCTATTCCACAGAGATACAACTCGCCGATCAAATTGGACAGCTCGTGATTTTCATATCCTTTCACGTCGCAAGGTTAAACCATGGCCTCGGAGGATATTGGATGAGCGCAAATAAAAAACGGATTTATTTTAACGTGGCAAATACACGGCGCAGCATATAGAAGACGGTTCAACACATGAGCAAAGATAAGCGGACGTAGGGCAAATTGATTGAGTGCAATGAAAGTGCGTCGAAGTTGACCAATTATCCCAAACGCATTTGAACAAGCATCTTCAGTATGTGTGACGGTACTCAAATCACTGTTTATCCACACTCCCAAGTCCTTATATTTGTTCACTCGTTCTATATCACTGCTTTGAAAGCTATAATTAGCTAAAGATTGAGCATTAACGCCACAAACACGTAAATGTTTGCATTTTGATATATTTACAATCAACCTATTGTGCAGAGCCCAATTTTCGACTTCATCGATATCCCGTTGCAGTTTAACTATATCATTGGGTGAACGAATTGCTCGCCAGATTTTCAAATCGTCTGCATATAAAAGCATCCGAGAATCAATAAATTCCGGGAGATCGTTAATGTAGACACTAAATAACAATGGACCCAATACTGAACCTTGAGGCACCCCTATATTACATGGCCGCGAAGAAGAGTAAAAATTATCTACATGCACACAATAACTACGATTGCTTAAAAACGATTTAATCAATCTAACAAGCAAAAAATGGAATGCCACTTTTCTCTAGTTTATTTAGGAGGAATCTATGGTCTACTCTGTCAAATGCGTTAGAGAAATCGAAGAATATGATGTCAGTAGCAATGGATACGGCTTTATTAGCTGACCAATCAAGATGGACTGCGAGTAGATTGGTAACTGTCGAATAACCCTTACGGAAACCATGTTGCTCAGAAGCTATTACATTATTCTCACTATAAAACTTGACCATATAACCATGTATAATTCGCTCTAACATTCTACAACATAAGCAAGTAATACTTACTGGTCTATAATTGTCTACTGAAGATCTATCACCCTTTTTGAAGATGGGGTGAATGATCGATTGTTTCCACTCTTTTGGAAGATTCGTATCAATAATAGATTGTCGAAATATGTTACAAAGTGGTGTATATATTGAGTCTGATATTCGATGAAGATATATCGAAGGTAACAAATCAGCACCTTTAATCGTCAGAACACCACTCTATTACGTTATAAGCAAGATTGTCACGTATATAAGCAGCTATACCGCCACCTATAGAGATTTTTTGATCACAGCGAACTATCGTATAACCGTGAATACCGACTTCAGAATCCAGAATATTACAATTTAAACAAGTTTCAGTGAAAAACAGCTGAATTTTAAAACAGTTTTAAAATTATTATTTTAAAATAAAAAAATGATTTTCCAAAAGGAAAATAATGGAAGCAATTTACATTAGTCTCAATTAGGATTATATCATTTCAGGAAATAAGGCAGACCTATCTCTGAAATTAAATCCTCAAATGATAGCTGAACCATTTTTACAATCACCTAATGGTTATTTAAATAGCGACTAATGTGTACTATTGGATATTTTTGTACTACTTTTAATTGGTTTTAATTTTTAGAATAATCCTTGATACCGAAATATTCAAGCAAAAGTGTATAATAAATAATAATGTCTCTTCACTTTATTAACAATTTAATAAAATATTTAAATTATTGATTCTCATATTTGAAATAATTGATATTTATTTATACATATCAACGTATAAGCTAATACAAAACAAGGTAAATACTTAAAATATTTAAACCGTTTTCAGCAGCATCTCTTAGAAATTTACCACTTTGGTAAAAATCCAAAATGTGTACATACAAACTTGCGCTTTTAATATTTTCTTTCATAGATTTCCTTTTATACATTCAGTCTAATTAATAATCTGCTAATATATTGATTCTTATATTTGAAATGTAAAGTTTGATTTATACAGAAAGTTTGTATAGTTTTTTAGTCATTAAAGCTTTTATACAATTTTTTTCTAAAATCTTATAAAAACTTAAATGATTATAAGATACCATACAAATTTTACAGGATAATACGATATTTTCAAAAATCGTATACAAAAGAAATTTAAAGATATTAATTTTGAGTTAAATTATACGCAACAAACGTAATATTTATAGGATTTATCACTAAAAATGTCGCAAACGATTTCAATCTTTTCAATTTTTATCT
Source organism: Pomphorhynchus laevis (assembly GCA_012934845.2). Classification (NCBI taxonomy): domain Eukaryota; kingdom Metazoa; phylum Acanthocephala; class Palaeacanthocephala; order Echinorhynchida; family Pomphorhynchidae; genus Pomphorhynchus; species Pomphorhynchus laevis. The sequence goes on along the minus strand of WNNJ02000009.1, from coordinate 177,564 downwards.
GAATATCGTCAATTAGAATCAAATTAACTACGTTTAAATTAAATCTTATGATCTTGTAATGAAACTCGGTCACATTTGATATTGACAACGGACATTTATTCCGTCTCTTTGCGTTTTAATGTTACCTTTTCAATTACCATTGGGACTTCTTTATCGCTTCGTTCATGTAATACCCTCTTACTCCACGTTCCTAATTACTCCAACAACTACGGTATCCGATCCTTCCTCGTCGCCGCCTCACTCGCCTGGAATCAACTTCCTCTCGACGTCCGCCGCGCCCCCTCCTTTATCACATTCAAACACCTCCTCCGTTCACACCTCCTCGACATCTGATTCACAGTCTTGTTTTGTTGTGGTCGTGTAAGCGTGCGCTGGCACGCATTTGCCACGTTAAAATAAATCCTTTTTTTTCTGCATTAACTTTTGATATTAAATCATAAATTACAAATTCACACGTGTTTTACAAAGTTTCTCCTGATATTTGAAATCACAAATAAAGACATAAAAATGCTTTAGCTCATTCACGTTCTTAGGCATTCTCACTTTTGCGCCGTAGCCAAAACGCTCACGGCGTTTCCAAGCTGCACGGCCAAGTTAATTTTCAGAAATAGGTAGGACGTTGAACGAGGTCGCATGTCGCTTTCTTAAGGCGTCGTTCGATATATTGATTTATAGGCAGTGCGGACTCGCCCAGCGCTCCATACGTTTATACTACGAAGGGTACTTAATAATGAGACTGAGATAAGTCGCGATATTTCTGTCGCTTCCGTTCCACTGCCGCTGTGGCTGCTGATCCTGCTTGCGGTGCCACGTGTCCGACGTTGCTGGTGACCATAGTGTCTACGCAAGTTGCATCCCATAGGAGGCATTTGCCTTGGAACCAAAGGGTAATTACAATGATTAAGCGCGCAAGTGATGAGAACAATTACAAAAGGGATAAGGGAAAGCATATTGCTAAAGCATTGAGTTTAATTGCAAAAGTGATATGAGGTTGAATGGAATTGAAAAGATTGAATGCAGAAGTGACTAGATTGACTGCAAAAGTGACGACTTTAATTAAATGCAAAAGTGATGATATTGAATGCAAATAAATTGAACAGCTCTATGTATGGCGACGAGTTTTATTCTGATGAAGATGAGTTAAATAATCAAGATACTGATGCAAAACTAAATAAAATGAATCAAAATATCTGCCATTACTTTTAACTTAAGACGTTAAAATAAAATAAGTTAATAAATGAGATCAGGTAACTGTGTTTACGTATCTTAAAATTATTTATAAATAAAACAATGATCAAAATTAAATAATAAATAATTATATAATAAATAATAACAAAAAATTTTATATAAGATTAATAAATAATTGTTATATAATATTTCATATATTTATATCAAGTTAACATTGAAAATTGAAATTTAAAATAAAAGTTAATTTTTGAATTGACTAATAAATAACAGACGATGTATTCGAATAAGGATTAGGGGTAACTAGAAGGAAGAGCTATAATAATAATAATACAAATTTATTTAATGTGGCAAATGCGTACAAGCTGTACGCTTACAAGTCCACAAACAAAAATGAGAAAGTCAAGCAGTTAAATTGTTCAGATGGGATCGGATTTGTCGTTTGAAGCACTGCAGGGAAGTTGATTGGCGTATATGAATGGGCATATGATTGCACGATAGAGGAGCAGCCACCAGGAAGGAGCGGAGTCCAAAGGAGGTAGGGTAGTTTGGGACATGTAAAAGAAGGGAATTACAGGAACGCAAGGAACAGTAAACAAGACGAGAATTATCAAGAAAAAGAAGGTTGAGAAATGAAGGGATATGAAAAGTTACAAGGCGGAAAGCAACGATAAGAAGACGAATTTGAACACGACAATAAATTGTAGGCAAATCGAGAGAAGCAAGATGGTAGGATGTGTGATCAAAACGACGAAGACGGAGGAGAATTCGGACAGCTGCGTTGACGATGCGTTGTAGGGGAAGAAGAGTGGATTTAGGTGAGTTGGAAAATAGACTAAGACAATAATCGAGTCTAGAAAAAAGGAGAGATGATATGAGAGTCATACAAGAAGGGAAATCGATCAATCTACGAACTTGACGGAGGTTGCGGAGTATCAAGGTAGATGAGCGTACTTTATCTCTAACGAAAGGTTTAAGTGAAAGTCGGTTGTCAAAATGGAAGCCTAGGAAAACGAGATTATCAACGATAGGAAGAATTTTAGAATTTAATGATACGGAGGGAGGTTCGAAGCCGAGGCGTCGAGGTAGGATCCACATAATTTTGGATTTATCAGGATTCAGAGAAAGGCGAAGGGAAGAAAGATGATTGGAAATTGAGACAAGACAGTCGGAAGCAGAAACACTAAGATCGCGAATACGATAAACAGGTGCATGAGCATAGATGAGAATGTCATCAGCATATTGCATAACATGGAAGTTAAATTTATGAGAAATATATGTAATCAGGCTTATCGCTTTCGTATGATGATTAGTCAAAGCTGCTATTATTTTGAGATTATAAGCTTTTGCACAACGGTCAACAACTTCTAAAATATATTTCAGTGAAGTTGACGGGTGCTTAAGAAATCTCGAATCCATAGATCAACAGGCCCGGATGATATTTCTCCGTTCCTTTTAAAAACTCTGTCCTCATGTCTTAATCCATTTCTTGCCTAGCTCTTTCAATACAGAATTTTCAACTCCTGAGTTCCGAATGAGTGGAAGTCGGCAATTATTGTCCCAATTCCTAAGAAATCGATACCGTCATCTTGCTCAGACTATTAAAAAAGACTTATTTTTACGTGGCAAATGCGTTCCGGCATATGCTTAAATGACCACAACAACAACGAAAATCTAAATCAGGTGTCGAGGAAATGGGCACGGAGGCGACATTTGAAAGTCACGAGAAGGCGAAGCTGTATGCAGATGTGGATGGTGGGCCAGGATAGTTGGGCAAGATATGTGGATGTGTGGTCAAAGCGACGGAGACGTAGGAGCATTCGAACGGCGGAGTTGATAATACGTTGTAGGGGTAGGATGATGGATTTTGGAGAATTGGCGAAAAGGCTGAGACAGTAATCGATTTTAGGGAAAAGAAGCGATGAAAGAAGAGACATACAGGAACGGAAGTCGATAAGGGGTCAGATACGGCGGATGTCACGGAGAATTAAGTTAGACGAGCGGAACTTGTGACTTAAGATATAGGTGATTAAGATGTCACTTAATACGAGCGGACCTTGTCAGAATTAAGATGGCATCTAAAAACTCGAACAGATGTAGAAAACACAGTTCAGACTTTAAATTATTTGAGCAAATAACCACAGATAACAAATTGTGATAACTTTATAGTTTAACATGTTGTAACTTGCTTTAATTGTTTAAGCGAAATTGTCGCTTATTTATTACGTGATAGTGATTCTGTGTACATTTGAATGTTTCTAATTTTTTATTTTTTTTTGTTTTTCTAAAAAATTGCAACTTGTGAAAATTCCAACATTAGGTTTACGATTAATTAATTTAATTAATATTTACTGATCAATCGACAACCGGCTTAGAACCTCCCTCCGTATCATTAAATTCAATATTCTTTCTATCGTTGATAATCTCGTTTTCCTAGGCTTCCATTTCGACAACCGACTTTCACTTAAACCTTTCGTTAGAGATAAAGTACGCTCATCTACCTTGATACTCCGCAACCTCTGTCAAGTTCGTAGATTGATCGATTTCCCTTCTTGTATGACTCTCATATCATCTCTCCTTTTTTCTAGACTCGATTTTTGTCTTAGTCTATTTTCCAACTCACCTTAATACACTCTTCTCTCCTACAACGCATCGTCAAAGCAGCTGTCCGAATTCTCCTCCGTCTTCGTCGTTTTGATCATACATCCTACCATCTTGCTTCTCTCGATTTGCCTACAATTTATTGTCGTGTTCAAATTCGTCTTCTTATCGTTGCTTTCCGCCTTGTAACTTTTCATACCCCTTCATTTCTCAACCTTCCTTTTCTTGATAATTCTCGTCCTGTTTACTGTTCCTTGCGTTCCTGTAATTCCCTTCTTTTACATGTCCCAAACTACTCTACCTCCTTTGGACTCCGCTCCTTCCTGGTGGCTGCTCCTCTATCGTGGAATCATCTGCCCATTCATATACGCCAATCAACCTCCATGCCGTTTCAAACACCAAATCCGATCACATTTAAACAATTTAAGAAATTTATCTGACTTTTGCTGTTTTTTTTAGTTAGTGGACTTGTAAGCGTGCAATTGGCGTGCATTTGCACTTTAAATAAATTATTGTTGTTGTAATTAAATTAATTTATTTATTTTATAATTAATTAATTTTATAATTAATTAATTTTAATTGATCATTAATCATTAATTACATTTCTACCAGTTTCTACAAACTTTCTGGATGTTACCCTATTCATCGGCAAACTTTTGCCTGATATATAAACTAATTATTGGAAACCGATAATCATTAGACATTTGCTTTTTGCATGACGAAAGGTCTAGCAATGTGACGAAAAGTCTTGTTTTATAAATTCATATCACGAACTTGTAAACTTTAATCAAATTTGATTATCATTTGAACTTTAATTATATATTTTCTATATCCGAGATCAGTCTACAGATTATATCTTAATTTAACGATTTACATAAACTCTTATAAAGTCGTGAAAATCTTAATTGTTGATACCTAAAAAATAACACTCAAATCGATTAATACTTAATGTGTGGGAAATAAAATAATGTACCAATAGACCTCAGAGAAATCGCATGTTGTCTCATACGCAGCCAACGCCGCTCGGAACCCCTACGCTATCTCATCACTGGTGCGTGCAGATATCCAAAATAAGTTGCTTTTATTGTGAATTTATGTCTAGAAGAATTAGAGAGAAAAATTATTATTATTATTTCGCAAACAGACGGAATAATATAAGACGGGGTATGCTGTGACGTGCAAATTGAGCCATGTTTACGATCTATACCAAACAACTACGTATTTAATAAGCCAACAACCTGCTCTGATGATCAAGCGCGGTCTGATATAGCTTGTAGAGGAATTTTCGGAGGAAATATGGTGCGATCCTTTTTGGACATATGTATTTACAACTCTTTGGCACCTACATACTCTTGCAAAACTCCTCTCGAATGCCATATATACCATCAACAGCGGAAATATGCAAAGTACGGTGAACGAATTGCAGATATAGAAAGAGGTACTTTCTTTCCTCTTATATTTTCTACGTCAGGTGGTATTGGACCTGAGACAGATAAAATACTAAAATGGATAGCAGCCAAATCTGCTGATCGTAATAAGCTTGCATACAGCGAATGTATTTCTAGGCTGAAATCAAAAATCAGTGTCGCCATTGCAGTTAGTGCATCGGTTTGTATACGTGCTACAAGGCTTAGAATAAACGAACAAGCACAGTATTATCAAACATAGTAAAAGATGGGCAAGCGTCTAAGATTTACATCAATGACTGATCAAAAAGCAAACAAATTTAAGGATATTATGTGTATTTGTTGTTTATTTTTATAATAAAAACTGGTATTTAAAAAAATTTCGCAAACAGACTAGCAAAGCTCACAGTTGCACTGTTAAAAAAAGAAAAAGTAAAGAAAAAAAGACTCACAAACAAAAGTCAAAAAAGTTCATGTTTGAATGCTGAAACCGATCTTGAGTTGACAATTTCTTCACTTAATCGGTTCCACTTACCTACGATTCGGTGTCCAAAGTGGGTGCATGCACGTTAGACGTCGGTTTTGAAAATAGACGTCGGTTTTGAAAATTTTTAACCCCCCCCTTAGATGGTTAGAAAATCAGTAAGAACAATTGTTGATGAAGAGACTTTTCTATCACGTCGAGATATCACGTCTAGACTTTTCTATCACGTAGATTCTCATGTTCTATTCGATATAATAGTTTGTTAGACGTCGGTTTTGAAAATAGACGTCGGTTTTGAAAATTTTAACCCCCCTTAGATGGTTAGAAAATCAGTAAGAACAATTGTTGATGAAGAGACTTTTCTATCACAAGAAGAAATGATGGATCTGAACATAACTGAGAGTTATTTAAACCGTGTTTTTTCGAATTTTGATACTCAAAATTCATTTCTTACCAGAATAGGCGTTTTAAAAAATTTTGTTCTTTGTCCCAAATGTGATGATGGTACCTACTTGTGCTATCAGAAAAGAAAAAATGCGTTGGATGGGTATTTTTGGACATGTAAGAGGTCATGTAGATTCTCATGTTCTATTCGATATAATAGTTTGTTTTCAAGCTCACGTTTACCTATGAGAACAATTTTTTTTATTTTCTATAAGTATTTGAATCGAATATCCTTGAGTGAAATTGCTCGAGAACTTGAAATCTCAAGAAACACTGTTTCTGAATATGTTGATCTTGTCAGGGAGATAATTTGTGATCATATTTCTTCCACTAGCGAGAAATTAGGAGGTTTGAACAGCGATGGTTCAAAAAAATTGTCGAAATTGATGAAAGTTTATTTTTCAAAAGAAAATATAACAGAGGACGACTAAATGACGGTCAATGGTTTGTAGGAGCAGTTGAACGTGGTTCGAAAAAGACCTTTATAGTGCCTGTAAGAAATAGAAATGCAGAAACAATGAGGCAAGTTATAAATGATAATATTTTACCAAATACTATTATTATAACAGACCAATGGAAAGCATATTCAAAAGCCTTAGAGAATAATTCTTCATATGATCATAGGTCTGTTAATCATTCTATTAACTTTATTAACCCTGAAGATAGGACTATACACACAAACAATCGAAGGTTTGTGGTCTTTATCGAAAAAATTTCTACGAGAGAAACCAGGAATTTCGAAGGAACAACACTCCGAATATCTAATTCAATTCATTTGGGAACATAAAATTGAAAAATCAAAACGTTTTAATACATTTTTGACCCTTTTATAATAAATTCTTTTTGTCTTTTTTTAGAATTTTCAAAACCGACGTCTATTTTCAAAACCGACGTCTAACGTGCATGCACCCAAATTGTACAGTTTTAGAGCGTATAACTCGGCGATGGGCTAAAGTAAAATTGTGTCCACGCAAAGCCCGACTATGTAAACCAAAATGAGCATTTTGGTTTACAAGGAAATATTAATTGTACTTCAACATATTTTAAATTATTACTCTCGTTACAATGGATATTGATTATAAAATAAATATATAATATTTAGAATGTTATAGTCAAACATAAAATCTCAAACTATGTTCTTTAAATTTGTTGAATCGAAATCGACTTTCGTTCAAACTATGTATAATAACCTCCTATTTGTTCATATCTTTGACTGCCTGATATACATAAGATATCTTGTCGTATGAATATTGAAAATTGTTCATGCTTATTCCACAAATTTATGTTTTATACTTATTGCCTCTCCATAATCAGGCATTATTTAATTTCGGAAAGTCGCCGCCCCACTCGCCTAAAATAAGCTTCCTCTCGACGTCCGCCGCATTCTCTCCTTTATCACATTCGAATACCGCTAAGTATCCACCTTCTCGACACATGATTTACATTTTTGTTTTGTTGTGGTCATGTAAGCGTGCTCTGGCACGCATTTGCCACGTAAAAATAAATCTTTTTTTCATCACTTCGGGGAAAAATGATATTTTTAAAAATATCTTTCCCACCGAATATTATATCTGTAAATTCTCCATACAAGTTGTCAACCATGTAATATATTTAGATTATGGATATCGGATGTCACGTCTAAACGTCGTTACACCAACTATATGCACTAAGACCATACGCATGGTAGATTGTGTTAGTCAAGCCATCGAGTTTTTTAACCACAGAACGCTTAAAATTATTATAAATGCTCACATTCTCAGCCATTTACTTTGCGCGTCTCAGTGTATGTATAATGTCTCTAAATGTGAATGAAACTTGTTAGAAAAAGTATTATGCCGAACAATGAACCTTATGTATAATCCATCTCGTCTATCATATGAAAGGCATCAGAATATGTATTCAAATTTTTTAACGTAAACTAATTTTTTTGTTTTTTTTTCTGTTTACATGGTTACTCGTTATAGGCAATGTCAAAATATTTCATAAACGTAACCTTACGAACTTATCAAGCCACTATCTTTCAATCACTGTGTAACCATTTCATTTTCATGTAATTACAGTGCATATTTGAACTTGATAACTCAATACATATGCAGATATCTATCAAGTAATCTTCCCAGCATGCAAATTGACGTCTCAAAGTGTTTGTAAATCTAAAAGATAACCGTCCTTTATTTCGTAATAATTTATAAATTTATTAATAGGACGTCTTTTATTTAAAAATATGTGCGAGTATAATACAATTCAATTACTCAATACTTTTTTTATAGTACATATTTTTAATATTTATATACAAAATATATTTTTTATCCAAAATTAAAATTACAATTTAAATTAATATTTAAAATGAAACACGTATTTTTTAATATTTAGTAATTATTATTATTAATTGACAACGAATATTTAATATTTAGTAATTATTATTAATTGACAACGAATATTTAATATTTAGTAATTATTATTATTAATTGACAACGCGTGTACATTACAGTTAAGACAAAAATTAAAAAAACGTAAATACACTAACTCTGATTGGATTAAACAATATTGTACTCTGTTGCGAAAGGGCAAACTAACGGCCGCCACAAGTATTCTTGCAGGTCAAGATAACGATGGCACACTGCGTCCAGATGTGATAATTGGAGACATGTCCGTAAAAGAACACCTGGAAAGGTTACATCCTGAGCCGTCACATGCAAATCCTGAAGCACTTATCAAGTTTCCAATGCCAGAGGCTATTCCGCATCATCCGGCGACTTTCCTTGCGATTGACAGTGCAGCTATTGTTCGCTCAGCTCGTACAATCACAGGTTCAGCTGGTCCCTCGGGGCTCGACGCACAACAATGGCGACGAATGTTAACTGCATTTGGCAAACATTCCAACGGATTGGCCGAGGCATTAGCATCACTAGCGGTCCGCATAGCTTCTGTCAAAATTCCACTTGAAACTCTTGAAGCATTTGTTGCCAGCCGATTAGTAGCTTTACCAAAAAAAGTGGTGGAATACGCCCTATCGGAATCGCCGACGTAGCGCGTCGCATAATCTGCAAAGCGATACTGTTTCATATCAAGTCAGATTTACGGGACGCGGCTGGTTCCTTACAACTTTGTGCATCTCAACGAAGTGGAATTGAATACACGATTCACTCATTGCGTGAAAGCTTCTTTAGCAACCCAGAGTTCGGTATTCTGTGTATAGATGCAACCAACGCATTTAATCGCCTTAATCGACGTGTCGCACTACACAACATACGTCTAACGTGTCCTTCTTTCGCTTGTGCGTTTGACAACATGTATTCCCAGGAGGCGTTGCTTGTGTTGGGCGGTGATTCATTATATTCTAGAGAAGGGGTCACCCAAGGTGATCCTTTTGCAATGGCTGCCTTCGCAATGGCATCGTTGCCCCTAATTCGAATGATAGGTGAGCGATTTCCTGGAGTGACTCAGCGTTGGTACGCTGACGATGCTAACTTCGTCGGCACTCCGCAGGATCTTGAAATGGTGTGGAAATTTGTGTTGCAACATGGTCCTGATTTTGGGTACCATGCGAATCCTACAAAAACCTCATTGCTATTACATAACTCTGCAAATGAACTGAATGTTTGCTTACCTGATGTGCAAATCAAATATGACGGTATAAACATTCTTGGGTCAGCGATTGGCACTGACGATTTTATGGCCAGAACTGTTTCGAGTCACGTCGCGTGTAATACGAACTTGGTCGGACGCATCTGCGAAGTCGGGAATATTGACCCACACTGTGCTTACGTTGGTCTCACGCAATCCATGCAGTGGAAATGGTCACAACTGCTCAGAACGACCAGTTGTAGTGAAGAGCAATTACAACCGCTAAAAGATGCCGTGACGGTCGAATTTCTGTCTGTTCTAACAAAGCAAAGAATCACCGAGGATATGCGAATTATTCTCACTTCCCCAAACAAACTAGGAGGTATTGGCATCATGGATTGTACTTTTGTAGCTAAATTACAGCTCGATGCTTCTCGAAAATTATGTGCGTCCTACAACTCAGATATGGTTGGAGAAGATTTACAGGAGCATCAACAACAAATCAGCAAAATCATTGCAGACACTAGGCTTAACGCATTCGAAGAACGCATCTCACTGGCTAAGAATAAATTAAGTGAAGAAACCCAAAATGCAATAAATTTTGCTTGTATAAATGGAGCGTCCTCTTGGTTAAGCGCACTTCCTATCGAACACCACAAGTTTGGTCTTACGCCAAACGAATTCCGGGACGGTTTAGCAACTAGATATGGATGGGATCCAGACGGCCTTCCTTCCCGCTGTGCATGCGATGATGGTGCGAACCTATCGCATCTTTTGCAATGTAAGCGCGGTGGTTTTCAGATCATACGCCATAACGAGGTCAGAAATATATTTGCCCGAGAGTTGACCACGGTTTGTAATGGAGTAGGGCTCGAGCCTGTTTTGGAGCGAGTCAATGATGACGTAAGGTTTGAGAAATCCACAACATGTCGTGAGGAGGGAGCACGTCTCGACGTTGTTTGCAGCGGATTATATGAGAGTCGATTCGAGCGGACGTTTTTTGACGTCACCATCTTTAACAACCACGCCGTTTCGTACTCATCATCAACAGTTAGTGCTTTCAAGTACCACGAGACTCGAAAAAGATCGAAATATGAAGAGAGAATAAGTCTGGTCGATCGAGGTAGTTTCACACCACTTGTGTTCACAGCATCGGGTGGCATAGGAGAAAACGCGTTACAACTTATTAGACGCATCGCTCGGTTACAATCAATGAATTCGACCACAAACTCGTATGCGAACTGTATTTGCCGACTAAAACGCATCGTTGGTATTGCTCTATGTCGATCTGCTTCCATGTGCCTTCGGGGCTTTCGTTCTTCCCGAAATCGACCGGCCAATAATCCTGACCACACCTAACCACACGGTATATTTCCAACGACGATCTAGTTTTCAATTTTATGACTATTGAAGATGTATGTAATTTCCTTTACTGTAAAAAAATTTATTTATTATTAAAAAAATTGACAACGAATTGAGCCGAGGCTCTTTACAAGTTGCTTCACAAAATAAAAAGAATAAAAAGAATAAGAGTCGTTTTGTCCCTCCCTCATCAGATAAACTACTGAAAATCCCACCGTTGTCTTGAGAAGGAAGGGTCATCATCCAGTAGGGCGCAAAAACTTGAAGCAGTAGACGACAAAACGGTCGCACTCTGAAGCGAATTCCAAGATCGTACGACTCGTTTGGCAAAGCAGGAAACTGCATGCATGTACCTTTGTGTTTTCAGCATCAGAGGGTGTCCCCGAAGCGAAGGTTGACCTCTCAGTTGCAGTAGATGTGACAGTGGATGATCTTTAGTATGCAGAATTTTCCAAACAAGAGAGAGATCTCGCTTGTCACGGATATATCGCAGACAAGGCATATTTAATATCTGGAGGCGTTTCGCGTAGCCATAAATATGCAGCCCTGAGACTAATTTAGTTGTTGATCTGAACACTTTCTCTAATGCACGACGCTCATAAGTAGTTTCGGGATAACAAGCTGGCGATGCGTATAAGATATGGCTCAAGAAAAACGCATTTGCTAAGGTATGGTAACATAACGGATCTATGCCTATCAGAGCTCAACGAGTATGTCCTATTAAGCGTTTTGTGATGCAACACACGTAGTCTGAATGCTTTCGAGTGGATAAGTCAGCACAAACCCAAACTCCCAAATCTTTATATGAGTTGGTTCTTTCGATACTAATTGAACCAAACTGGTACTCACCTCCAAGATGATCACATGATCTTCGTGATATACGCATACATGTACATTTAGCGGAATTGATCCTCAAGTGATTTCGTATAGACCAATTGGATATACCTTAAAAAAAATTTGGTTTCTAATAAACATACATTCCAGATCAATCCAGCAAATTTAACAGTTTTAACGCACAAGGACAACCATCGACGCACTACGACAACCATCTACGACAACCATCGACGACAACCATCGACGACAACCATCAACGACAACCATCGACGACAACCATCGACGACAACCATCGACGACAACAATCGACGACAACAATCGACGGCAACCATTGTTTATGGGTGGACGTAAGAAAACAACTAAGACCGACACCAACTATGGACAACTGCAAGTACAGTGCTCGATACACGACTGCAGCGTCTGGACAACAATCACCTGCGACAAGAATAAGGCTAAAGAAGACTTCGTATGTGGTTTTTGTGCCAACAAACTAATATGCAACCTTTCCAATAAGCACATATCAACATCCAACACGTCAACTCAAACTACCCCCGTCGTTTCTAATGTCCTTTCTCCACCCACCGACCCTGCCACCATATACACTTCCATGTCATCTTCACTCCCCGACACCCCACGTCCCGTCCTTCTTGTCTCGTTTCTCAATAACTTGCATCAATCAATCAAAATCACCTCCACCAACCTCCACTATCCTTCCACTCATAACCTTTCCTCACATCGCTTGCCACCCTCTTTATTATCATTATCCTCTATGTCTCCCGTCATCAAATCAAATCCCTCCAAATCATCAACTGCCAGCTCTTCTATCGTGATCTCACCTACTCACGTCAGTCGTCCTCCTTTACGGAAGCGCTTTGCTTCTCGCGATCGTTGCGTCATTGTTACTAATATCACGCCTTCTAACTCCTTATCTCTACAAGCACGTCTGGACCACGATGTTTCCGCCTTCAGATCCATCCTCTCGTCTATTGTTCCTGCGGATAAACCATCCTTTTTCAAGGACATTTCTCCTGTCGCATTCATCCGTCTAAACAAATCTTCTCAATCTAATCCTTCCCAGCCCCCTCTCCTAAAAATTGTTTTCAAGCATCGCTCTCACGCGTCTTCTGTCCTCTCTCAACGATTCAAACTCATGTCATCTTCAACCACTCGAATTTTCCTCGATCGCGCCCCTTCCGAAATCGCTCAAATCTCTTCAGCCCGCATCGAAAAACGCCGTCGCGAGGAAAACGGCGAAACATCACTCGCCATCCGAAACATAGACGGAAATTTTCAAGTTGTCCACACCCGTCCAAAAATTCGATGGCGCTCCATCTCTCCTATGTGTCTTCTCCACTAGTCTCTTTCGCCACAGCACACGGTTTCCGCCTCGGTCTCCTCAACACTAGATCTATTCTCAATAAATCCGATCTTATCCTCAACCTATTCACCAAGCAATCCATCGATCTCTTCTGCCTCACCGAATCCTGGCACTCAGATTCCGACGACCTTTCCATTCACCGTCTGCTCTCTACCGGTTGCTCCCTAGTCGAATCCGCCCGCCCCCTCAGCTCATGCCCTTCTAAATCCTCTAATCATGGCGGCATCGTCACATTCGCGCGTCACCCAGCGTCTCTTCGCAAAATCAATCCCCCTTTCAGTCCTTGCTCTTTTGAATTGCTCACTTGTCGTTATTCTAACCCGATCACTCTAGATCTCGCCATTGTATACCGTTCTGGTTCATCAGCTCCTACAGCCTTATTTTATACCGAACTCGCTGACCTCTTTTCTCATTGTTTTTTGTCCTCAATCCCTTCACTCGTTCTAGGCGACTTCAATATCCGCCTAGACCGCCCGTCTTCCACAGATTCCATCCGCTTCATCAACATTCTATCCAACTACAATTACAAACTAATCTCCACTGCCCCCACACATATACTTGGCGGGGCACTCGACATCATCGCTGTCCCCGATCATTTTGCTGCCACACCTCACTGTCCATCTCTGATCCTGGTCTATCCGATCACTTTCTTATCACCCTTGATCTCGCTCGCAACCACACCCCTCCTCACACACCTACAATCCTACGTCGCCCTTGGCGACGATCTCGCCTTTCTTTTCGACTCTGAACTCACATCCACTCTCGATATTCTCTTGCCCTTCAAGTCTCACCCACACCGTCGCTTGCACCGTGCCCCATGGTTTGACATCCAATGCCTACTCTCAAAGCGTCGACTCCACCATGCTTTTCGAGTCTATCACCGCTCTCTCAGACGCGATTTCCGCTCGATCACTCCGTCTTTCCGTGATTCCTATCTTGCTTTTCGCCGGTCTCATCTCCACCTACTACGTACCAAATGCAACTCCTTCTGGCAGCATAAAATCATCACTTCATTCAACTCTAAGACTCTCTGGCATACTTTTAACTCAATCCTGGCTCGCTCCTCTACGCCTTGCAACATCAATGCTAATGATTATTCGTCATTTCTCCAGACTAAAGTATCCACGCTGCTCTCTCACACCCCGGTCTCCATCCCATCCCACTCTGCCCAGTCTACTCTCATCCTTCCGGAACTCTTTCATCTTCTCCCTGTATCACCTACAGAAGTATCATCTGTCCTCATGTCCTTGCCCAACAAAACCTCACTTGCCGATCCCCTGCCTACCCACATATTAAAATCTATATGCTCATCGATATCCCCATTTCTCACAACTTTGTTTAACTCGTCCATCCGCAGTCGTATCTTCCCTTATCACTGGAAATCTGCAATCGTTCGTCCCCTCCTTAAGAAACAATCGCTCGACCCCTCCCTTTCTTCTAGCTATCGCCCCATTTCACTACTCCCTACTCTTTCAAAGCTCTTAGAACGCCTCATCTTAATACAAATCAACGCTTTTCTCTCCTCATCTAATCTGTACCCTCCTTTCCAATCCGCTTTCCGCTCTAATCACTCGACAGAAATCGCATGCATAAAAGTGTACAACGACTTACTCATTTCTCGAGACAAGGCTCTATATAGTGTTCTCATCTCCCTGGACCTCTCCTCCGCATTCGACATTGTCGACCACTCCGTCCTCCTTTCTCGCCTTCGTTATGATTACGGCTTTTCTTCCTCCTCCGTAGCTTGGTTCGCCTCATATTTATCCAACTGTTCCTTTCGCGTCTGTTCTAATTCATCATCATCCCATCCTTATTTTTTGCGGGGTTCCACAAGGTTCAGTCCTAGGTCCCCTGCTTTTCTCACTTTTGCTTGGCGATCTCTCTCCATTTATCAAACCTTACTCCTTTAAGGTCATGCAATACGCCGATGACATTCTAATATATGCTCATGCACCCGCACATCGCATACACGATATCGGAAATTCTGCCTCCAACTGTCTTTCTTCTATCTACAAACGTCTCTCCAATCTCCATCTCGTTCTAAACGCCGAAAAGTCAAAAATAATGTGGGCTTTCCCCCGTCAACCTAACATATATCCTCCCTCCCGTATCTTTTTCCTCATCAATTATTCCCATAGTCCACAATCTCACTTTCTTAGGCTTCCATTTCGATGATCACCTTTCCCTTAAACCCTTCGTCCGTGACAAGGTCCGCTCGTCTAACTTAATTCTTCGTGACATCCGCCGTATCTGCCCCCTTATCGACTTCCGTTCTTGTATGTCTCTTCTTTCATCGCTTCTTTTCCCTAAAATCGATTACTGCCTTAGCCTTTTCGCCAATTCTCCAAAATCCATCATCCTACCCCTACAACGAATAATCAACACCGCCGTTCGAGTGCTCTTTCGTCTTCCGTCGCTTCGACCACACATCCACATATTTTGCCCAACTCTCCTGGCCCACCATCCACATCCGCATCAAACTCCGCCTTCTTCTCGTTACTTTTCGTCTCATCGCTGTCGGCTCCCCATCGTTCATCAACCTTCCTTTCTTAGACGATACTCGCCCCACCTCGCTATCGCTTCGTTCCTGTCATACCCTCTTACTCCACGTTCCTAATTACTCCAACAACTACGGTCTCCGATCCTTCCTCGTCGCCGCCTCACTCGCCTGGAATCAACTCCCTCTCGACGTCCGCCGCGCTCCCTCCTTTATCACATTCAAACACCTCCTCCGTTCACACCTTCTCGACACCTGATTCACAGTTTTGTTTTGTTGTGGTCATGTAAGCGTGCGCTGGCACGCATTTGCCACGTTAAAATAAATCCTTTTTTTAAAGATAAAATATAAAGTATGTCACGAGTAAAAAATGGACGAGAAAAAATATGAGGTTTTTATTGAAATCGGATGCGTTATGCATTTTTGACTACTTTTATTTTTCTAAATATAACATCACGTCGAGTTGTTGACGACTCTTAAACTCCAAACAAAGCTTGGAAATGGCTTTCAATTTTTGCTTGTTAGATTGATTGAATCGTTTTTAAGCAATCGTAGTTATTGTGTGCATTTATATAATTTTTACTCTTCTTCGCGGCCATGTAATATAGGGGTGCCTCAAGGTTCAGTATTGGGTCCATTGTTATTTAGTGTCTACATCAACGATCTCCCGGAATTTATTGATTCTCGGATGCTTTTATATGCAGACGATTTGAAAATCTGGTGGGCAATTCGTTCACCCAATGATATAGTTAAACTGCAACGGGATATCGATGAAGTCGAAAATTGGGCTCTGCACAATAGGTTGATTGTAAATATATCAAAATGCAAACATTTACGTGTTTGTGGCGGAAATGCTCAATCTTTAGTTAATTATAGCTTTCAAAGCAGTGATATAGAACGAGTGAACAAATATAAGGACTTGGGAGTGTGGATAAACAGTGATTTGAGTACCGTCACACATACTGAAGATGCTTGTTCAAATGCGTTTGGAATAATCATTGTCTTCATTTGCGCTCATCCAATATCCTCCGAGGCCATGGTTTAACCCTGCGACGTGAAAGGATAAGAAAATCACGAGCTGTCCAATTTGATCGGCGAGTTGTATCTCTGTGGAATAGGCTTGGAGAGTCAACAGTGTGCAGTAGCAATATCAACGAATTCAAAAAGAAATTACGGATGAAGGATGCCATGGGGAAAGCTGCTTTTCCGTATTTGTGATACTTTTATTATATTTTCTTTTTTTTCTGCAGTGAACCAGCCAATTAAGCCATGCTTTTATGTGCTGTTGAAACATTAATTAATAATATATATGTGGTATTATTCTTAAAAGCAAAGCCAGATGTAAATTTATATTTTCAGATTTAATGACGGACACTAAATTCAGTATACTCTTTGTTTGTTTGGGTTTACTATTTTCTAATCACTTGTTTTAAATCACAAGTAGCTTTTGTTACTAGGAAATATCTGTCGCTCTCCAATGGCAAAATCAATTGCCTGTAAAATATCCAAAGATATGTTCAAACAAACTATCGTAATTGTTGCATTTATACAATTAGACATATATTTTTCCTCATTTAGTTTAAGTTCGATAGTGCTGGAACTGGGGCACATTTTGCCAATGAAACTATGCATCATATGGCTTTGGAGACCTTAATATCGCATGGAATCAACGATAATGAACACACGGCTAGACAGGTGATGGGCGATTAATTCAAATTTTAAGTTATTTGTAATTATGAAATGAAGAACGGGAACCTAAATTGTACTCTCACATAAAATACTTTAAAGAAAACATTAAAACTTAATGTCCCAATATGTAGAATTAAATTTTATGTAGAATTAACTTGCAAGACTAAACTTAACAAAATAAGTGCCGTTGGCCCTTTTGGTATAAGTCCCTTACCAGAATACCGTATCAGATGAAATACATTATTGATATGTATTTGGCCCCTCTGCTATGCTATGTTTAATAACAGGGACTGGAACCTGATAACATTAAATTTCCTCCTAAACTCCAATCCTTAATTTTAACACGTTATTATCTTTATATTTTATTATTCTTTATAAAGATACACAATTTTAACAAACACCTTTTTTATGTAAGCTATTTATTAAATTCAAATTTTGTATAAAGTTGGAAATAGAAAATCAAAACTAAAAAGGAAGCCAGAATTATCTGTTATGTCAAAAGATATTTGATTTTTTAATTATTAAAATTAAATGTTTTTTAATATTGAAAACTGATTTTTTTCTTCAAAATTCCAATTCTAATTCCGATTGACGATTCACTGAGGAAAAATCTGTCAAGTTGATCATTCGATGTGATTCGATTTGGTTAAAAGCGATTGCTTAAAATTGATTTCAGTCTGCGACAGAATTTTTTATCGAATGATATTTTGGTCTTATAATCTAATTGTCCCTTAAATGATTTTTTATTGAATCATTAAATACTTATTTACAAGTTATCATAATTTGAAAGCACACATCCTATGACTAAATATGTTTTCTAATATATGTGATTTTTATCAGATGATATACGTCACTACCGACTATTTGATCCCGCTGCTATGATTGGTAGAGGAGTTAGGGGCCGAAACATGTTAGCATAGCAGTTCCTCCTGATGACCTCTAATTCTTATTCTGATACAACGTCTGTTATTTATTATTCAATTCATAAAAATGACGTTTATTTTAAATTTCATTTTTTATTTTAACTTGATTTAAATTATAGAAAATCTAAAAACAATTATTAATTTTATTATTTAATTATTAAATTTTGATTTAGAATTATTATGTTTTGTTTATTTTATAATTATATTAAATACGTGGACTCAGTTAGCTGATTTGATTTGCTATTAGTGGTACGATGGTTGGAACATCTGGTTTATTGCCCTCAAAATTATTGGCCGAATCGTGATATCGTAAAATAATTTTAAACATGATAACATAGCAGTTCCTCCAGATGATTTTTATTTTTTATTCTGATACATCGTCTGTTGTTTATTAGTCAAATCATAAAAATCGATTTTTATTTTAAATTTTAATAAATTTTATCATTATATAAATATTAATTGTATAAAATCTTATATTAAAATAAATAAATCTTTTATTTCAAATAAATCTTTATTTGAAATCTTATATAAAATTATTAAATTGTTTATAATTTCTATAATTATTTAATTTTTATTTATTTTATTATTATTATTTATTATTATTATTTTATTTATAAATAATTTAATATAGGTGGACAGTTATTTGATCTAATTAATTAATAAAGATGTCTTATTGTATTTGAATCATTCGGCTACTATATAATATAACTAATATAACTAACATATAATATAATATATACGTAGACTATGTTACCTTATACATGTAGACTCAAATTACATTTATCTGATTTCATGTAGACTATCTACTATTATAATAATCTACTATTACATGTAGATTATCATAATCATACATAGACTTTATAATTTAAATGGTAATTATAAATTATATACTCAGTTAACGTATACTTAGTTACTTTAAATGATTGTTTAATAAATTTATGTGAACGAAAAAAATTGTTTAATTCAAAAATGCTTTACAATATTTCAATAGCTCTCGCTATCATCCTCAGAAAATCAAAAACTGTTTATTAAATAAATAGTTTTAATTTCCTAAAAATAATCGCACAATTGAAATATTGAAAAGAATTTTTATAATTAAACAGTTTGTTACTTCGTCGCTACGAATTTACTGAATATATTTTAAATTGTTTAATAATTTATTAAAATGAACTAACAAATAAAAATTAACTTTTAATTTAAATTTCATGTTTAAATTTTAACCAGATAAAAATTATACAAAATCTTTTAACAATTATTTATCATTATTTAATTTTTTTATAAAATAATTTTATTTTATTTATCATTGTATAATTTATCAAACCCATCCCATTATGTTAATCGATAAATACTAACGATAATTTTATACGCAACTATCATGTTTCAACGGCTTTAAGAGCATCATCCTTGTATTTCGATATTCATATATTGAATATCGGCTTAATCATTTGTATATTTATAGTCATCTGTATTTTTCGATTATTTGTAGTTTTTGAAATTTAATTGTTCAATTGATAGATATCAACGATCGATTATTCAGATTTCGATTACATAGTTTGCTTAGATTCAAGCGTATATGAGTAGGTATTTTTAGTTAATGTTTTTCAAAAAGCTTTGTTATTAAGAGATGTTCAAGCGATGAAACCAATTAAATGTTCGTCTGAGATTATACATATAAGCAAATTCGGATTGAATAAAGGGATAAAGAAAATAAAAGACCCGTATTTGGTGAGTGTGTTCATTGCACAATTATTCTCTTAAAATGACATTTCGACTGTTTTAAACAGATTTTAGTCTTTTAAAGTATCCAATAAAAATAAATAAGGATCATTAATATTATATTAAAATTATACAGCTATGTTGTATGTATTAAAATAGGAATATAATCTTTTAAAATAAGAATATAACGGTAAATATAACCTTTTTATTTTTCTATATTTTCAATTGTTAACATTTTTTATTTTCATGATTTTTGAAATATAAAAATTAAAATTAACCATCGAATTATCCAAATGACCATCGCGCTATGAAGGAATCTTAACACGAAAATAAAATACTTCTTGTTGATTAAACGTAAATATATATATTTTATATTTTTAAATTAATATTTAATATTACAAATGAATATTTTTTATAATTTTCATATTATTATAACGTTTTATATGATTATCAATAAAGTAATGATCAAATCTACTGAATATTAAGATCAGGAAGAAAGTTTCAATACGCCTTTGTCGAACATGATCCCAAAGCTCTCTTTCTATATGTGAATATTAGTAGGAACGCTAATAAAACAATTGGCTAATATTTTGATAGCGTTATTGAAGACGACATTGATTAGATGTTCTCAAGGCATTTTTACTTGAACAAAGAGACTACAAACGAGTATTCTGAACCTATCCAGAACAGTGAGACGATAAGAGGTGCTAGTGTTTCATATCCTAGTTTAGACATCGCTAATTTGATAACTCATGAGAAAGTTTTAGCTGAACTGCATCGTCTTAAAGAGACAAACTCCAAAGGTGCTGATTTGTTACCTTCGATATATTTTCGTCGAATAGCAGGCTCAATATATACACCACTTTGTAACATATTTCGGCAATCTATTATTGATACGACTCTTCCAAAAGAGTGGAAACAATCGATCATTCACCCCATCTTCAAAAAGGGTGATATATCTTCAGTAGACAATTACAGACCAGAAGGTATTACTTGCTTATGTTGTAGAATGTAGGAGCGAATTATACATGGTTATATGGTCAAGTTTTATAGTGGGAATAATGTAATAGCTTCTGAGCAACATGGTTTCCGTAAGGGTTATTCGACAGTTACTAATCTACTCGCAGCCCATCTTGATTGGTCAGCTAATAAAGCCGTATCAATTGCTACTGACATCATATTCTTCGATTTCTCTAAGGCATTTGACAGAGTAGACCATAGATTCCTGCTTAATAAACTAGAGAAAAGTGGCATTCCATTTTTGCTTGTTAGATTGATTAAATCGTTTTTAAGCAATCGTAGTTATTGTGTGCATGTAGATAATTTTTTCTCTTCTTCGCGGCCATGTAATATAGGGGTGCCTGAAGGTTCAGTATTGGGTCCATTGTCATTTAGTGTCTACATCAACGATCTCTCTGAATTTATTGATTCTCGGATGCTTTTATATGCAGACGATTTGAAAATCTGGCGGGCAATTCGTTCACCCAATGATGTAGTTAAACTGCAACGAGATATCGATGAAGTCAAAAATTGGGCTCTGCACAATAGGTTGATTGTAAATATATCAAAATGCAAACATTTACGTGTTTGTGGCGGAAATGCTCAATCTTTAGCTAATTATAGCTTTCAAAGCAGTGATATAGAACGAGTGAACAAATATAAGGACTTGGGAGTGTGGATAAACAGTGATTTGAGTACCGTCACACATACTGAAGATGCTTGTTCAAATGCGTTTGGGATAATCGGTCAACTTCGACGCACTTTCATTGCACTCAATCAATTTGCCCTACGTCCGCTAATCTTTGCTCATGTGTTGAGCCGTCTTCTATATGCTGCGCCGTGTGTGTATCCCCAAAATTCAAAAGAACATATTAGTTCAGAGAGGGTACTTCATAGAGCTACCAAAATAGAGCTACTTCATAGAGCTCGATTAAAAGCACTTAGACTTGAGACTGTCACGTGGACCTGCCGGTACATCAATATGAGTATGGTCTGGCAAATTCTTAATGATTTGTATCATCCACTCAGAGATTGTCTTCATTTGCGCTCATCCAATATCCTCCGAGGCCACGGTTTAACCCTGCGACGTGAAAGGATAAGAAAATCACGAGCTGTCCAATTTGATCCGTGAGTTGTATCTCTGTGGAATAGGCTTGGAGAGTCAACAGTGTGCAGTAGCACAAATACGTGGTTTCGGGGTACAGGTTGTAATATCGGTTCTGTAGAAACATCACAACACACTTTAGCGAGTTCGTTAGCTAAAATATCACGAACAATGTTATGCCTGATAATTGTGACACCTCCGTTTCGACATGACATAGCATGATTAACTGTAGATGGTGATCCGCATGCACATCTTTGTGTTGCATTTCTTAGTGGAAAATTATATCTAGCACACATGGCATCTTGAAATTCTTGGGTGGTCAGTTGTGAATGTTTGTCGTATGTCGGTTGATTGCTACAGCAAGATAACATCCCACGTTGTGAAGCATATATCACGACTTGCTTCTTATCGGTGTCCAAACTTGTCAACGTCCTCTCATATTTTAGGCGAGATGCTAAATTTCTTTCCTGTTTTATCTCGGCAACCGCACATTTATGAGCATTGCCTAAACATGTTCCCGACATTCCCATAATTAGGGGCGTACATATCCGTATCGAATGCTGATACTCCATCTCGGCTTCTTCTATGGGATTTGATATACCTATTCCTCCATGTTTCGTGGGCAGCATACATATCTCTATGATTTCTTTTTCAACGTTATTTTGTCCAAGTAAATTAGGAAGAAAAATGTTTGTAATTAATTTCTCAAGAGATGTGAACCATGATCCCTTTGTCGGGCATGTGTGCCTTAAGTACCTCCATTTATGTTGAAGCGCGTGAACATAAACGTAATAGGCTATTTGAGCATCAATTTCTGCGAGTTCGCTTATGTTTTCCACTATCCTAACTCAAAGTTTGATCCTTGATTTCGCAAAATTCTCAATGTATTCGGCTGTTCCACAAGGGCACCCAAGAACGACAATTCCCTCCAACGTGATATTCAAGCCCGTTTCCCTGAATAATTGTTTGACCTCGTCTGGGTTATTTGAGTGTACGAGTAAATTAAATTTCGAGACATTTACATTAAATCCATATTTCGGACCGATCGTCAATAACCTATTCCATTCAAGCGATATATCCTCAAGTAAACCGATATACGAAAAGTCATCCGCGTAACAACGATGTGTCACATTGCTGGCACATCGCTGTAGATCCTGTATCAATGGAATTGACGCTGCGGCAAAAGCGGCCATCGCAAGGGGTCTTCTGAGTAAAGCCTTCATTCGAAATAACGAATTCGTCTTCAACACATAAAATGGGCGGTCGCTGATAATAATTTTCCAGAGCGTTATGTATGGACGGACATATGAATTCAATGTTGGTTATAGATAACTGCCTATTGATCGCGTTGAAAGCATTCCTCGCATCTATTTGTAGAACACAATTTTGCGAGTTCGTCGAAAATGTTTGCCTAATTGAGCGTACTACCGTTTCCGCGCCACACCTTTGTCCAACACAAAGCTGTTTGTTCCCTGCGACATTCTGAAGATCGTCAGACACCGTGAGCAATATCGCTTTCGATATTATTCTTCTACTCACTTTCCTTATCCCAATTGGCCAAACCCCGATTCTTATTTAAGGGAATTAGTCTGCTTGCAGATAACGCCTGCATATTTATCTCACTGACGTGGTCAGTTGCAATACGTATCGCAATATCGGCCAGAGCATTAGAAAGACGGAGAGATTCGTGGTTATAATTATGCAACACGTCGCACCAATCAACCGCATTCATACCGGAAGGCCCACAGCTACCACGTGTTCTTTTTGCGGCACTCCGAATGGCATCTTTGTCTATTGAAAAGAAGATAGTGTGATGATGATCTTTACAATCGGGTAATTTTGATTTGAGAATACATTCCGCTTATACAGCCTCTGCATCTGGATGTAGGTGTTGGAGTACTTGCCTCACGTTGTCATCTGCAATCATGTCGCATAGTCTGTAAACCCGATTGAGTAGTACCCGTTTCTAGTAATTTCATCGCCCGTCTTATTTTTCCATTTCGAATCAATCTCACAAACTCTCCATGCCATTTATTCTCTGATAGATTCTCTATAGTCTCGAGTATGCGATTTTTCACACGCTCTTGTAGTATTTTACTCTCCTCAAACAAACTCGGAATGTTATTGTTTCTCCATAGGTTCAGTCTGCGTTCTAGCACTTTCCGAATGACACTCACTTTCTTGCATTCAACTTTTTGTCTCATTAGCTGACAAAATATTGTCGCCATTCTCAATGATTGGTTCTCACTATCTGTGGAACAAGCAGCGTCTTCGTACAGATTCGCTAAAATCCCAACAAACTGGACACTAGCTGTGCATCGAGTAAGTCGAAAAGGTTCGGACGCCATTTAATGCATTCCTCAAATATCGTGCCATAATACGATATATGATCTACATGACTGGTGGTTTCCATGCTTGCGACTATTTGAACTGACAAATTTGAGTTTAGCGTTGATACAGTGTTTCTGTCTGTATTAATTGTTAGATTGCTCGCAGAATCAATTGTTGGATAGCTTGCAGTAACAGTTGTCGGGATAATTTCGGCTTCGTTATTATCACAAGATGTTGTTTGATTGCGACTATTCGGGGCCTGACAGTGGATACAGCGTTTGGAATCTTTTGCACATCGGCAACGTTTACATGCAGCTGCGGAACCATTACAGTTGCAACACCTTGTTGTGTTCGACGGCTTCCCGCATGTCATTATTTGTATGTTATTTATCTCAAATGTAAGAATTTTAATAACCAAGACTTTTGTTTTAACGTTGTCGATGACGTCGATGGTTGTCGTTGTCGATGTCGTCAATGGTTGTCGTTGTCTATGTCGTCGATGGTTGTCGTTGTCGATGTTGTCGATGGTTGTCGTTGTCGATGGTCTGTATTTACTTTAGATTGTATTTATGTATGTATAAATACATACATAAATACATGTAATAGTAATATTACAAGAATGTTACTATTCTTGTAAGTAGTTATTAATTAGCAGCTAAGAATTTCAAACTCTGATGAAACGTTAATGATAATAATACAGATCAGGAAGAAAGTTTCAATACGCCCTTGTCGAATATGGAATTAAATCTCACGTAAAACCATATGTAATTGTTTCAATAATATAGTTTTCTATAGCAGTTGATGAATCCAATTTACATGGTGCATCAATGCAGGAAAGATCAAAATATATTAAATTCTATCTCTATTTTGATCTCGATAAATGTTTTGTTTGAATGCACAAATATTTTATGGTAACTATCACCTGTTATTTTAGAAATTCGTATTTTTAAATAGAATTTTATAAATCAGATCCTATAAATGACTTTACGTATTTTATACTATAAAATACGCCTTAACAATATAAATCAGCTTGAGCTAAGATTATTTCGAAAAGTCGATAGTAAGAACGATATAAAAGGATTGATCTAAAGTTCTTCATACACTGATTCTCAGATACCAATTTACAAAATTGTCGACGTCACAATCTCGTTAAGAGAAAAAAAAGAATTTAAGAAATTAGAAACAAGCCTAAGTGTAGAACTTGACTTCTTAGAACAAGCGTTGAACTAAGAAGCAATAAGCAATACACATTTTTAGCAATAAGTAGCTAGAGTTAAGATTACCCTTGACAAGTTAATAGTAAGAACGATATAATGGGATTGATCTAAAGTCGTCGGGCAAAATAAATAGCTAGAGTTAAGATTACCCTTGGCAAGTTAATAGTAAAAACGATATAAAGATATTGATCTAAAGTCGTCGGGCAAAATAATAATTCCGTAATAATGATAAAATTATTATATATCATAATAAATATAAAATGTAATAATATATCAACAATATAATATAATTATATATGATAATATATATTCATATAATGTATGAATATATTCTCAACGTGTTTCGTGTATTGTTTATATAAATACAAGTCAATAATTTAATTGTTTCAAATTGCATAAGTTTTTAAAAAATTATCGATTGTGTGAATCTACTCAAATGATAGGGTGATCCACATTGTAATGGTGAAATTTCGATTTCGCCTTAATAATGGAGTTCTACTGTTTTTATTAAAAGTATTGTTATCGATTCCCTGTTTTATATTTAATGGTGCAATTTTAAAATTATATTTTGTTTAATAATTGAATTAATGCTTCAAATTATTAAATTAATAATTCAACTAATGTTATCTAATCATTTATCTAATTATTTATAAATTATAAATAATTATAAATAATATTATCATATATTGTAAATAATGTAGTTTTCTATAGCAGTTGATGAATCCAATTAACATGGTGCATCAATGCAAGAAAGATTGTTATACAATCTTATATAATATTACATATAATATTTATATTATATTATATTACATATAATATTTATATTATTACATAATATTGTTTATATATTACATAAATATTTTATTTTCAGAACAGTTCTATTATATTATGTACCATTTTATGTAAATATTATATATAACATATATTTGTATAAATATCATATATTATAAATAACGTAATGTAATATTATATTAGTGATGTAATATTTTATACGATATATGAATCAAAAATAAAGATAAATAATAAATAATAATAAGACTTTATACAATTTATATTTATATCAAGTCAAAATTTAAAATTGAAATTTAAAATAAAAGTCAATTTTTATAAATTGACTAATTAATAATAGACGTTGTATCAGAATTATAACTAGATGTCATCAGGAGGAACTGCTATGCTATCAGGTTTCGGTCCCTATTCCTTGACCAAACATAGCAGCAGGGCCAAACACGTGCTAATGACGTATTTCCACTAATTAAATTTGATTATCTATTGTACCCTATTCTAATACAAAGCATATACACAGAATAAGGATTAGATATCATCTAAATGAACTGCTATGTTATTAGGTTTCGGCTCCTATTGTTCAGTCCGTTTATGATTGACTAATAAATAACAGGTTATGAATAATCCAAATAGTCTAATAAATGAACAATATATATGACAGATAAGCAAATGTTCACGATATTGTATTTAGCGAATTTATATTCATAAATTCGATAAATACAAATAAGATCATTGTAATGACCATATTTAAGTATGTATTTAAAAGGTGTAAATTTGATTTCAAATATGCCTATTTATCATCAACAACAGAATTGAATTCTTCACAATTAAAATAGAATATCAAAATGATCGAACTTATAAGTATAAAGATCGAACTTTTAAGCTCGAACAAATAGTGTATAAAGTTTATCGAACATACGTGATTTCCATTTTTTAAGAAATATAACATAAATCCAAGTTGAATTTATGATATCGACGCTCTTGAGCAGATGAACTTATTTTAAATAACATATTTTCTGCATAGCTACGAAACCGATAAATATTGCACAAATTATAACTTTGTTAGTCTTAAAGTATAGAAATGTATACTGCAATTTTTCTTTATTTAATTCATATGCGCTTTATAATGATTTCATTATACGCTTAAATCTATTTACAGTGAAATAAAATATATTTCGCGATTTTTTTGAATCACGTAGTTATAGCATTGTGGAAATGAACCTTGCAGTTATTTAAGACGAAAGATAATATCCTAACGTAGACCCTAACGAACTTCAATTTTCAACGTCGATGTGTACTTTGAAATTAACTTTTTTAAAACTGAGGGCAGCTTGCTTAGCAGTTCAATAATTATTTATTTTTTATATTATCTACACTAACATTAAAAGTTTCATAATCAAGTTTAAAATAGTGTTTAACTAAATTAATTTTTAAAATTACATTTGAAATTACGTAAACTATGTTGACGTTAAAAGTGCTTTTAAGACAAGATTTCGAATGCTTTTAATATAAAATTGTCTTACTAAATAGCAGAAATGTAAACGTAAATACGAACCTTAGAATTTGAAAAATCCTAAGATACGATGGCATCATAATTTCAATCGTATTACTTATTAACATCACTTAATTAATTAAGTAATGACGTCAGATACACATTTACGGTTGATTGCTCCAGCCTTTCGATTAATTTCAGAAAAATAAAATTACAAACTGCTTTTGTTAAGACTCGAGAAATGGATACGCTACCAGTAACGGTGGCGTTGACAGATCTATTACTGCAAAGAAAATCTAATTTTGCACCTTGGATTAACTTTTACTAATAATATAAAATTATAGGAGTCATGAATTTTAATTTCAAAATTTTATAATAATTATTAATTACTATTTATTTCAATTTAAAAAATTATTAAACTATTATCAACCAGTATTATTAACATCGATACATTTTATGAAACAATTTCAAAATTAGTCAAAATTATATCATCTTTAAGCTTTTTCGATTTCTAATTAAATAATGTAGATCAACTTAAATGAGTTGATAACAAAACTTAGATTTTGATAACCTTTTGCCTAATTTGTGTCCGCATAAAAATCTGCAGATCAAATAAAAATACATATCTAAGTGAAAAACATATATTAGCACTTCGCCATCTCATATATTGTCTTTTATTTTACGTTCTTCGAACCAAAAATCTACAACGCGATTGATTAATCTATATAAGTTGCTTAATCAGATATTAAGTCGAATACTAGCACAATCCATTCGAGGGAGATGGATTATGCCTTAACGACTTCGCACCGCGAATACATCGTGAAATCATTATCCGTAAATTGATACTTAAGCTTGCGTGAGGTTTCGAAATTTGTTGTGAATACTAGAGGGCATTTGGTTGTGATTCAAGCATGGCGATCCGCTGTAGCAAATAAAGAGCTTCTTTGCTAGAACCATCATAATGAAAAAATACAATTGGTATGAATGAGACGTGTTCCACTGCAACTACACGTTCCAAGTACTTGCTTTTCTTTCTTGTTTCATTGTATTCGAAACAAGCACCCACTATTTCGAGCTGTTTGAAAGTGCGAACTCGTTGAAACCGCATACGTCCATGATAGTACGCACCGTTCTGTTACCGAAAAGTCTTGAGAATGATATGTCTAGTCTTACGTAATAATCACGAGTTGTTGCTGGATTTGTGAACACAACATTATGTACGGGAAACAAAACTGATTCAACCTGAACATTTTGGCAAACCTCCGTTAGATTCTGAAATAAAATATCATGCATAGCATCATACCGCATTGACGGCAGTCCACCCAGCCTATATGTGAGCGAGTGTTCCATGGATAATAATTATTAATGATTTTATTATTATTTTATTTAATATTCTTTATTTACACAAATAAGGTTCCCGCGAATGGGCCCATGAATATTTTAGTCATCAATTCGAGCACATTCCATAGTCGAGTAAACACTATTATTATCAGAACCTATCTTGTTTTTCAAAGACCTGGGACTCCTAATGCAAGCTGACGCGGCACGTGCTATGACAAGGCCAATTCGCCTCTTCGAATGGCTGAGATTGTCTGTGTAAGGCTGATGATTATGTTGAGCTTGTTTGGCGGCGATAAGCCGGATGAGTTGCATGGCCGCATCGCTGATTCTACCGGCAGTAGAGAAAATCGTTGGGACGAAAATTCCATGTTCAATTAGAGTTACTCGTTCGTATTTTGAACGCTTCCAAGTTTCATTGTAAGCGAAGGAAGATAACGGGGTTCTATTGATGTTCGATTGAGCAAAAGGTAAAAATATGTTTACATTCAGGAACGCACGCTCGAATCGTTCATCTTTTAATCGTGATTGCATTCTCTCGATGATTGCATTCTCTTAACGATTGTATTCTCTTAATGATTGCATTCTCTTAACGTGCATTGCATTCTCTCGAGGTGTATTCATTATCAAAGATCATCGCGTTAGGAACAACATTCAATACTGGTTCAGTTGATACTCCGTGACATATTACCTTGAGTTCATATACTAGTATATCTCGAATAGCATCATGTCAAATCATGGTCATAACTCCGTTTTTACAAGATAAAGCACGCGCAGTCGAAAAAACAGTCCCACATGCACATTGAGTCTGCATGAGGTTTGGAAAACACCATCCATATTGAGCACTCAAGGCATCAATAAATTCATTTCGACTTATATGAAACTTTTCATTGGCAAGTGGTAAAGCACTCAGCCACGTGGACGCCCCTGACATTGAAGAATGTAAGATTACATCGTGTGTAGTGATATCTAGCTCCGTGAGCTTGTCTTCCAATCTATTACGATAAAGGCCTTCTCTATGCTTCGAAATATTATGTAGCGTTGCCTCAGTCAAACGGTCTACGTAGACCAAGTTGAACACTTACTCTCGATCGCTTCCTCGACGTATTGATCAGTACCAATCGCCACACCTAAAATATTGATTCCGGTTGTTGTGTGATTGACAGTATGCATTATTCCCCGATTAGTGATATTGTTATGTGAGTGTATTTGCGTTTTGCTAACATTTACATTATAACCATAAAACGGTCCCTTGTGTAATAGTATATCATAGACTCTGGTCAAATCTTCGTACCCTCCAACAAAATTTGAGTCATCAGCGTACCATCGCTGCAGTACGTTCGGAACCGCTTTACTTATTTCGGCAATAAGGGGCATTGAATCCATTGAAGATGCAGCGATAGCGAACGGATCTTTAGTGAATCCCTCAGTGGAGAACAAACTATCACCTCCAAGACATAATTGAGCTGGTTGCATGTACATATATCTTAGTGCCGTTGTCATAGAGGGGCATATGTTATAGAGGGACATATGCCGTTTTCAATGTTATGCATATCAACTTCTCTATTGATCGAATAAAACGCACTTGACGCGTATATCGATAGTACACAATTATCATATGTGTAATAACAATACTAATGAAGAGTGGTCACGCTTCATCACCGGGTGCCCCTACGTCTTTCGACAACGCGATCTTGCGGCTTTGACGTGTGCTTACAGAGAAGTCAATAGAGAGTGCATGATGCGAGAGGTTTGAACCCCGTACATAGAGTTTGCAATGCACACGCCTCCACCATTCGGCCACGCGAGGCTGAATAATACTAATAGTACTAATAATACTTTACTTATGCCAAAGAAAGTATTATTTGACAATAATACTTCACTTTTCATATTTAATAATTTTTGTATTTATCACCATGACTTTTTGGTTTGCGTTTAATCGGATTATTATAATATAGTTGTTTATTATTTACTATACTACTTCTGCCAATTCCTTGTACCACGTCATTCAATCCTAATTGAGCGTTTTAATTTCTAATTATTTAATTTAATAATATTAATTTAATTATTTATTCAATCTAATATACCACAATAAATCTGTTTTAAGATTAAACAATAGATATTAAATCCAAAAATAGTAAAATAAAAGTACAATATGTTAATAATAACTCTATTTTTCCTATTCCTTTTATCACAATGACTTCTTGGTTTGCGTTTAACCGGATTATTATAATATAGTTGTTTATTATGAATTATACTACTTCTGCCAATTCCTTGTACCACGTCATTCAATCCTAATGGGTACATGAAATTAAGCGTTTTAATCCAAAAATCTTCTCTTTCTAATAGTTTTTGATTTAATATTGAAATGTTTTCTTCAACTTTTCATATTTTACAATTTTTTTATTTAATTTTCATAAGTGCACAATCCGTAAACCGTAATGATTCGTTTTTATATAACGATTACAAAGTACTATAATTCATTTATATGTTCTTAGGGAACACGCAAAGACTTTGAACAGTGCTATGAAGATTGTTATACATGCATTAAACAGATGCTAATTTCCGTAAAACAGATGAAAAACCTAATTTAAATGTTATTCAACAAAAACTGCTTATTACATTCAATGCAAATGGAAATGTTATACAATAAAATTACTATTGCTTACATTCATTGTGTACAAATTTAACCACTTATAAAAGAGGAATGTTCACTGTTGTCTGAAGCAGCCATGTTTGAACTTTTAGTTTTCTTAAACATAGGCCATAATATCATCAGAATGGAGGAAATAAACAACGATATCGCTGTAAATATATAGGACCAGATGTAGTCGCCAGTTCTGTCTTTCAGTAAACCTGAAAATGGAGATCAAATATGATTAGCTGAGTCTACGTATTTTATAAAATAATAATGCTAAAATTTTATTATTAAATAATAAATAATTATAAATAATTGTTATAAGATTTTATATATATCAAGGTAAAATTTAAATTTAAAATAAAAGTCAATTTTTATGAATTGACGAATAAATAACAGACGATTTGTTCGAGAATGAGGATTAAAGGTTGTCAGGAGGAAATACTATGTAATCATGTTTCGGCTATATTCCTCGACCCAACATAGTAGCGGTAAGGGACTATTTTAAAAAGACTATTTCAGTATTAATTCCACAAAGGAAGTTTTACAACACACGAAAGGAATAAATTTTCAGAATATAAATACGTACGATTTTAGTAGGCTTTTTACCAATCTAGATTTAGCAGATATTAAAGAAGCGTTAGTAAAATTAATTAATCTTATATTCGGAAAAAGATATACATATATATGTTATAATAATTATATCTAACAAAAATTAAACCAACAAATAAATATAAATATATGGATAAAATTGAATTAATAGAATCCTTAAATATTTTGATAAATCAAAATTATTTAAAAGTAAGGACATCTATATTCAGACAAGTAAAAGTTGTTCCAATGGGTGGTAATAGTAGCCCAATTATAGCTGATTTGTTTTTAAGCTTTATAGAATATGAATTTGTTCATAACTGTTTGAAAAATAAATCCAAATTATATAAAGATATGAAATATATGTTTCGATATATTGATGATATATGTGTATTTAATTCTAATAATTTTTATTCAATTAGTGAACAAATTTATCCAGAAAGCCTTATTCTTAACAAAACCAATATTAATGATAAAGTAGGTGTATATCTAGATATGAACATTAAGAATATATGCACATTTTAATATGGAATTGTTCATAATTGTAAATTTCAAGTTTCGGCCCATTTTCCTATTAAAAAAAAGAAACTAAAAAATTCTAAATAAAATTCCTCAGTTTACAATATATATCAGGTTAACTGATATTATTTATAAATAATTACAAATAATATATAATTATTATATAAGATTTTATATAATTTATATCAATATTGTATTAATTTATACAATTTTTATTTATATAAAGTTAAAATTTAAAATAATAAATAATTGATAATTATTAATAATAAATAAATAATAATTATTTATTTAATAATTATTAATTATTAATAATTAATAATTAATAAATTATTATTTATAATAATTATTATTAATTAATTATTAATAAATAATAATTATTAATTATTAATAATTATTTATTAATAATAAATAATTGTTATAAGATTTTATATAATTTATATCAAGATGAATTATATATCCAGACGTTGTATCAGAATAAGGATTAGAGGTCATCAGGAGGAACTGCTATGCTATCAGGTTTCGGCACATATTCCTCGACCCATCATAGCAGTTAGGACCAAATACATGCTTATCGTTTATTTTCTCTGATAACATTTTATCAAATATCGTATTCTAGAAGGGTATATCAAAAGGGTATATATATTTAAATAACAATTATTTAATTCCGTGCAGTACAGAATGGTTCCCGCAAATGGGCGTTATTCCAACCAAACAAAACGTATACTTCAAAATATTCTTAAGCCCTACAATGTCTAACTGGGTGACCATTCGTCGATCGATCTCCCCTAATGCAGGCGGAGGATATTTTGGCGAACGCAATTCTGACCCTTGTCCGAATTGAACGGATGCTTTCGCTTTAAGTGAAGTTACGGCGTGAAGAAATTAGCATCGTAATTCTCTTCAGAAGGAAGGACGCGGATGGACCCATACCGCCATTTGCAGCAAAGACCACAGGGATGAAATACGCCTTTTCAGCGCTCGTAACTCGTTCGCCGTACTTGGCAATTTTCCGATGCTCATGATAGCGGAAATGACTTTTAATTGGTCCTGACGTATATGACGGAGGCAGTGACTAGATATTACACGTCCAGTAAGGATCGCTCCGTTCTATTGCCCAAGAGACGGTTACACCCAATATCCAGACGCGCGCATGCATATGTAGTTGTGGTACCAACCTCAAAAATTAGTTCATCTGGGATTGACTGGAGACTCGGCTCAATCGATACACTACTACATACGTGTGATAGTTCGTTGCCAAGAATATCACGAATGACATTATGACGAACTATCGGCATTCCATCAGATTGGCAAGCCAACGAGTGCCTGACCTCAAAGTCTTGACCACAAGAACACTTTGAGGAAGCTTCAGATGGTCGTATACCATATCTTACTGCGATTGCATCGTGAAATAGCTGTCTATTTAAAAGCTGACTCTGATTTTCGATCGGTTTGGCCGAAAGCCAGGTAAAAGCTCCTTTGCGTGCGGAATACTCTAAGATGACATATCCTTGTTCACATGCCAGCTGAGCAACTGAAACTTTCAACTTAAGGCGTACCTCGTTTTCTCTACGAAATTGTGTAGCAATCGTATCCTGAACTCGTGCAAGTTCTTCATCAGTAAATCCTTCCAACACAGGTCTGCACATTTCCCGAAAACAATTATACACCACATCAGACACTATGTGGAAATGCAATGCCAAGATCTCCAAAGCGGCAAGGAAGTTGAATAATATTTTCGAGTTTCTCATTCAATTCGCTGCCTAAAATGACGAATCAAATTTTGACGTAGAGCATCCGAAATGCATTGCAACGGAGAACCCTTCAAAATGCAAGTACGTTTTAAGAAGTTTCATTGAAACTGCAATGCTTGGGTAAGCGCAGTGAAGGCAACTCTCCTTTGCAACTTGTATCAGGTTATGGATCGTTGACAGCCATATAGCTGTCTTCCTGGATAAAAACGTTGAAGCGTACTCCTCTGTCCCAATCACGGATCTAAAAATTGTCAGACAATTATCCACGACATGTAGGTCAAATCCAGCAAATAATTTCGAAACATCACTAATACAACCTTCGTGAACCAACAAGCGGCATTTACTTTCGTTCAAAAAATACACATATTGAGGGCCTATAAGACGCATTAAATTCATAACTCTAACGAACTCATCGACGCTTCCGACGCAGTATGTGTAATCCGCAAACCATCTATGCTGCACTCCAGGAACTTCCCTTCTTATTCTGTGTTTCAATAGAATAGACGCCACGCTGAAAGTAATTATTGCCAGCAGATCGCATTGTGTAAACCCTTCACAGGAATGAATTTCTCCAACATCCAGCGAGAGTAAAAGGTTACTGCTATACATGTTCGTAAGGATCGTCGTCAATGCAGGACATACATAGTTTACATTTTTCAGCGCCACCTTTCGACTTGTCAAATTAAAAGAATTCTTAGCATCCAACTGCAAGATATAAGACGACACTCCCCTATCGAAAAGGTCTCTTATTGAATGGATTGCTGTTTCGACACCATATTTTTGACCTGCGGCAAGTTGGTCACACGAAGCAGTTTTTTGCAGATCCAAGGAGATTCTACTAGCCAGAATCTTTCCCATGATTCTTCTTGGTACATCCCCAATTTCAATCGGACGGATTGCAGCGTCTATATCGAGTGAGATCAATCTGCTTGCTGTAAACGCTTTAAGTTCATTTCTTAAGTACTTGTTCGATGTTATAGATATTGCGAACTCGGCTAAACTCGAAACTAACTTTTCCGAACTGTAATCAAACTATTCGAGCATTTTGCGCCATAATAAGCCATCCATACCAGATGGACCAGCAGCACCCTTGGTCCTCCGAGCAGCCCTAACTACGTCTAGCGATATTATTTCGGAGAAGCGAACAGGATGATATTCTACTACATTTGTCACATGATCCTTTAAAATAGCTGCGTCATTGACAAAACCTCCACTAGGATGAAGTTCAATTAATTTTTCCTTGACTGTCTTACCCTCAAATGTATCGCTATGTGACAACACCTTAAAGTCAAGTAGTGGGTCAGGCAAGAGTTTCATAGCTAATTGAGTTTTGCACCGTGACATCAATTTACAGAAAGTTGCCATCCAACTTTTACGAGAGTTTGGCTTTGGGCAATGAACCGACTTCTCACGTTACAATATCCGGGCTTCACACATAAGATCGAGCAGACACTGGTCGCGCCACAAAGACAATCTGCGACAAATATTTGCTCTACATATTGAAGTCGTGTACCTGAATGTCCTCTGCAAAATGACTTGACCAAAAACCACTGCTGTCATTAGTTCTCGTCTAGAATCAACAATGGAAGCAGCCGTTGAGTATAAATCTGCCATGCAGTTTATGAATTCTTCACTTGTATTGCACTTTGGTAAAACATAAATTCTGGGTCCAATTGATAATCTCGTTTTAAGCGTCAATAATAGCATTATCGAAATCAATACAGCTCATGTATGTGTTTTCTTGGATTGAGCTTGATTCTTCACCCGCTTGAACATTATGTGGCCTTGGGAAAATACCGCTATCGTAATTCTCATCTGCTCTAGAAACTTGCTGAATCCGAAGACCTTGTCGATAAATGTTTGGGTTTACTCTATTATAGCAGTTTAAATCCGAACAATTGATACATGGCTTTCCTGCTCGCGCACACTTGCAACCATTGAATTTCGCTGCTTGACCGTTACACGTACAGCATCTCGCGATGCTCGCCGGTTGACGTCTTGGCATGAAAACTTTTGGTAAGATGTGATTGGGTATGAAACTGCGTAACTGACAGGATAAATTGTGTATTTAAGCTTGTATCTTATTTCATTGCGATTCACTTGAACACATAACTTTTCTTCTAAAAGCTAGACTATTGTAATTAACTTAAACACAACTTTTTTCAATATATTTATTTTAACAATGTATAAGATTTTATATAATTTATACCAAGCTAAAATTTGAAATTGAAATTAAAAATAAAAATCAATTGTTAT
This sequence comes from Pomphorhynchus laevis, assembly GCA_012934845.2. NCBI lineage: Eukaryota > Metazoa > Acanthocephala > Palaeacanthocephala > Echinorhynchida > Pomphorhynchidae > Pomphorhynchus > Pomphorhynchus laevis. The sequence continues at coordinate 140,455 of WNNJ02000009.1, read as the reverse complement.
GAATTGACTAATAAATAACAGACGATACATTAAAATAAGGATCAAATGCATCAAGAAAAACTGATAATCAGAAGAAACTAAGATTAGAGATCATCAGGAAGAAGTGCTATATTATCAGGCTTTGAACACTTAAATAATTAAATAATAAATAATAAATAATTGTTATAAAAGATTTTATATAATTTAACTTCATTAAAAATTGTAATTTAAAATATAAATCTATATGTTATCAGTATTCACAGGTTTCAAATTTACACACAAAAGCCATCCGATTTTAACATGCGGTCCTCGAACATTTCGGATTTTAGATTGTATTAAAAATAAAAATTAAATATTTAGATGAAAATAATAAATAATAAATAATAATTAATAATAAATAATAATTAAGAATTAATAATTAAATAATAATTGTTATATAAGCACTTATAGGATTTATATCAAGTTAAAATAAAAAATTGAAATTTAAAATAAAAGTCAATTTTTATGAATTGACTAATAAATAACAGACGTTGTATCAGAATAAGGATTAGTGGCCATCAGGAGGAATTGTAATGTTATCAGGTTTCAGCACATATTCCTCTACCCAACATAGCAGCGATTTCTTGACTCAACGTAACAGCGATAACTTGGTATTAACGTATTTCCTATGATGAAATACTACCTTTTAATATTATATCGTATATTGTGTTAATTGTTAATAATATAATACACACTGGAAATTAAAATAATGATGAATTATAAAATAATTAAACGATATACGATGAAAATACTGTCATTGATAAATCATGCTTTATAAGACAATTGTTCATCTTCGGACCATCTAAATAATCAATAGACTTTTCAATATTTTCTTCATTTGAAGTTTGATTACTTTAATTTACCTTCATGAGGAACATGGTTATTGGCAGCTAGCTTTGTTGTTTTTATAGAATATATAAAGCTTTTGAATGATTAAATGGATAAGTTGTGTTTGATCAATTTAGCGAACGGTCCATGGTTTTCTCTTTTTGTCTCTTTGTCGTTCGAATACGGTTAGCCTACCGTTCCAGAGAAAGAGTGAATATCGATGAGTTCGTTGAACTCTTAATTGGTTTCATTATCGAACAAATAACAAATTGGTTGTGTCAGCTTCACAGATTTATTTATTGAATCATAAATAATTTTATTGACTGAAAGGCATTTATAGCACATGTTGGCAACGTTTTTTCCAACATGCATTTAGAGTTCCTTCTTTAGGTTTTTGTGTGTTAAGTGTTTGCGCAAGTACACTTTTAACTAAAATTCCTCTTATTCATCCATACAATCAATTAATTGTTGCTGGAAACATTCCAAGTGCAATGAAGATGTAATTGTAAGGTGTGAGGTAATGTATCTTAATTTAAAGATATAATTGTATCAATGCAGGATTGGTGCTTTAAAAGTATCCACAAACACCTTTATTTATAGCTTGAATAAGTGATATGGTGTTAAGCGTTAGGAACCAAATGCCTAAATGTTTTGATTGTATAAATTCACAGAACGATCGCCATCATCATCCACGGCCGAGCAATATGTGATATTCAGTGTATCTGAGGTATTCTTGAAATGGAGGAGTGAATTCAATTGGACGTTGAAACTCGTAATCTGAGACTAAAAATTATGCATCAAGAACATGATTGTTGTTCAAACTCCTTGGATTTGTCTGTTTTCAAATGAAACCAGTTTCTTCATCCAGGCATTTCTACATATAAACATTGTCATTTTCTGTTTTATATATCGACAATTGCATCTTTCATGATATATGTTTTAGAAGCATCTTATTTTATAAAATTCTGTTTTATCCATGTTTAATTCTTGAGCTGATTAAAATCCTTTATCTATAATGAGTTCATATGCAGCTTTGTGTCTGCAGACGCAGCTTCTCTTAAAATTTTTTGAATTATAAGTTACTAGCATTTTAAGAATCTAAAACCAACACTTGCTGGCTCATGTTATGCGTCTAATATCATATTTAGCAGTTATATACCATCTCGTGCAAAGCCATAACGTTTTCTGGTCTTAAGTTCTTTAAAAAAGCAATACGGAATCCAGGGCGTTTTGGTGACATATTAAAGGGATAAGCATTTCAAGTAAAATATTATTTTGTAGAATAAATTAGCTTGAATTCAAACAATCTTTATAAAACCTATCAGCAATTGCTAAATAGATATACTGTTGTGAATGAAAATGATTGTAACATAACGCCATATTTAGCTAATAGCAGGAATTATATCCAAAAATATTTACAAGTGATATTATTATCTAAAAATCATTAACTAATGATAACTATATGAATAAAAGCGTTTTATATTAAAAAATTGCAAAATAAATTCAAAGTATTGCAGAAATTATGAAAAACATTTTTAGGAAAAATCACTGAATGTGCGGGGCCGCGAAGCGATTAGAGATTATAAATATTTGCACAATATATGCCGTTATTTTCATGACTACATATCCCAATTAATCAGCATTCATTTCTAATATACTAATTAATCGACAATTATTTATTATATTAGTGCTAATTAATACACAATGAATGCTACAATGTATCTGGAAGAATCACGTTACATGAACAGTCCTATCGACGAAGCTATATCGATGAAATATACTATATATACAATACAAAACAGCCGGGAAAAGTTTGTATATGCATGATCTATCAAAATGATAGCCTCTCATAAGTGACAAGTAAATTAAAATGTGTCATTTTTAATTATTTTTATTTTCGTTGTGTTGCTGATTAAGATTAATATGCATATGGTAAATAGATGAAAAAAAATTCAAAACAAAAACCACAAAAGACTTACCACAAATTGGCAAGCCTATCAAACTTGCAAGTCCTTGAAATATTTGAGTGTATCCTAAGCTAATGTCTAAATTGTGGTCGCCTGCACACTCGATAAGTAGTGTAATCATCAGGACGTAACTAGGGCTAATGAATGTAGCGAATGCAACGGCATGAATTATACACGCTGCCCTTGAATATGGCCATATTACAGGAAGTAGGCTGGATAATGCCGACAAAAACATGGTCAACGAATATAACATCCAATCGGAAACCAATCTTTTGTTAGCTGCCCACCCAAGAAGAAATTGTGAAATAGTTGTGCTTATGCCCATAAGGGCATATGGGATTGCAGGACTCAGATGGATATTGTGTGATTTAATATAGTCTGCAAGGAATACATACGGCGTACTGAATGCCATCATCAAGAAAAAGTTCACTACAAAAAACAACCAAATTTGTCTTATACAAAGTATTTCTATAGATTTTCTATAGTAGTATCTTGCGTTCTTCTTTCCGGCGTCGAATTTATCAACAATTAATTTGCTTGTTATCTTACGCTCACTGATAGGCAGTTTGTCAGGCACCCTGTACAAATATCCTAAAACGGCAATATTCAAAGATATCCCACCAACAATGAGCGAAGTTCCTTGCCATCCATAATATTCAAGTAGGTACTGGATTAGAAAGGAAAAACTTGCTTGCCCGATACCTGATCCACTAACTGTGATACCGGCTGCCAATGGCATGTTTCGATCGAACCAGTAAGGGAGGATAGTGTATGCACACAGATAGCTAATTGAGAACCCAAATGTAAGAATAAAGCCGTAGACGAGCTGAAGTAGATGGAAGTTGCTTACAAAAAACGATATACAAAACGATATGAATATCATTAAACCGGCCAGTATGGTACATTTCTGAAAACCAAATCTGGCAATCAGGTAGCATACAAATGGACTGTACAATAACGGTAAACAATTTATAAAGGATGCGATCAACGAAGTTCTGCTAGTTGAACGACCGAAGTATCCTAATATATCAACAAATATTAATCCAAATGAAAATGTTAATCCATCACAAACGAAATAAATAAAGAACGATAGAGAAACCAGTAGCCAACCTTGTTTATTTTTCATAATTTGAGAATTAATTAATCAAAACACGATAACTTTCTGAGAAGCTTTGCATATAGCTGCAGTTGATGTGTATTAAGTTATTTGTACGTAGAACACATTCCTTCATGCTTATAGCACAAGCTCCTATTGCTACTGTCAATGTATCTGCTGTAAAGCTGTAGAATATTCGTCGTTTGCGCTTTCTATATATATTTCACTAAACTAATTGTCGACGGACGTGTGCATTTTGTTACATTAGAATGACGAGTGAATCATTTTTAACGTTCGTTGTTAGTACGTTTTTTACCTTTTGATAATAAGCAAACAGTTATGTTATGATATATTTAGAATGACAAACAGACTTTTAATTTTAATCTACAAACTCACAAAATAGCCAAAAAGCTAAAAATTTCAGTTTAAAAAAGTATATAGGATCACAAGAAAACTTAATCTTAAAGTTAATTTATAAATCAACTAACGATATATCGATATATTTGATAAATATCAATATATTGATATATATTGATATATTGATTACAAAAGAATTAATATATTGATTACAAAATAATGATATATTAATCTTTAATCCAATTAGTTAATAATTTAAGATGCATTAGAACAAAAATGAAGGTCATAAAGAGAAACTTATGTTATCAAATTTCGCACATATTCCACGACCCAACATAGCAACAGGACCAAATACATGCTAATTAAATTTTCCCTGATGAAATTTGTTTATCTAGTGTATCTTATTCTAATGCAAAGTATATTATTTATTATCCATCCATAAAAATTTGCCACTTAAGAGTTTTAATTTATTCTTTATAATATTGTGTTGATTTATATATTTTATTATTTTCTGCTTGATGTTATTTTTATAGTAATCTAGTTTAAAATATGTATCTATTAAATTATTTAAATGATTTTGAAGAAAGCCAATATCATTACAAATTGTTGCAATTCTTAAAATTTCATTATTTAATGTATAAATGTAAATAATTTAATATTATAATACGATTATTATAATATATAATAATTTATAACATTTATCGCCTTTATCAACATTTATTATACTCACTCAAGGCTTTTACAATTTATGGTGCATTTTATGATCACTCCTAATGTGAATAACTTGTGACATTGTCAATGTGTTCCATATTTCGCTTTTAAATTTTTATTTAACATTTAAATATATTATTAATAAGATATATGATAGTAGAGAAAAATAACCAAATAAATCAGATCAGATAACTGATCCTTCGTATTTTATATACATATTTATCAACTAAAAATTATGTTAAGAAATTAATTAATAAAAAATTAAAATTGTGTTGATTTATATATTTAACTATTTTCTGTTTGATGGTATTTTTATAGTAACCTAGTTTAAAATATGTATCTATTAAATTATTTAAATGATTTTGAAGAAAGCCAATATCATTACATATTGTTGCAATTCTTAAAATTTTATTATTTAATGTATTATATTTTATATTATATGGTATGCATGAATGCTCATGCAAAAATATGTTTCTTGTAAATTTAAATATGTCATCTTTACGATATAAATTAATAGTAGTTTTAGTTAATGTTAATTTAATGTTCATATCTAGATATACACCTTCTTTATCATTAATATTGGTTTTGTTAAGAATAAGGCTTTCTGGATAAATTTGTTCACTAACTGAATAAAAATTATTAGAATTAAATACACATATATCATCAATGTATCGAAACATATATTTCATATATTTATATAGTTTAGATTTAGTTTTTACACAGTTATGAACAAATTCATTTTATTTAATTTATTTAATTATTTTTTATGAACAAATTCATTTATAACAAATTCAAAGTCAGCTATAATTGAGATACTATTACATCACTTTGTAACCATTATTTGTTAATGGTTATAAAGGTTAATGGTTTTATACTATTTGTTAATGGGCTACGGTAAATTCACATCGTAACAAATTTTATTTGCTTAAATATAGATGTTCCTACTTTTAAATAATTTTGATTTATCAAAATATTTAAGGATTCTATTTATTCAATTTTATCCATATATTTATATTTATTTGATGGTTTAATTTTTGTTAGATAGGCGTTATAATTATTATAACATATATATGTATATCTTTTTACGAATATAAGATTAATTAATTTTACTAACGCTTCTTTAATATCTACTAAATCTAGATTCGTATAAAGCGTACTAAAATCGTATGTATTTATATTTTTAAAATTTCTTCCTTATGTCTGTTCTAAAAATTCTTTTGTAGAATTAATACTGAAATAGTGTTTTATACCAGTATTAATTTCGATTACCTTGCAGTATTTTTTAAAACGTGCTGGAGAGCGATTTTTAATCATCACGTCAAATGATTTCCTGGCAAATAATGTAAAGTAAGATGTGAAAAGCATTTATATTTTTTATGATGTATGAAAAATACGTTGAATCATTTCTGCCGTTGAATAATTTTCACTACGGAAAATGATTTCCTTACAGTTAATGTTCAACTAAATATAAAAGCATTTTCGGTGCACTGAAACTTTGTAATTTTGAATAACAACTGAAATGAATTAGATTAATAATGCTTTAAGATGTCATATATTAATTCAATGAATGTTCAAATGTAAAAAGGGCCGATTCGTGTGCTTCAATTTGCCAAGAGAAATGCTAGTCGCCATTATAGTACAGAATTATTGAAGTGGCTATTGTCGATGTTATTTCAAGTTCACACTAAATTATAATCAGTCAATAGGTTGATGTGTGGAAGAGTGGTGTCATGATAAGGATGTTGCTTCCTTCCCTATGCCCGTCTCCTAAAATGATCATGAGCATCCGAAAAACTCTGCACGCCGCTGTTGCTCATTATTATACTGGGTTAAGACAAATAACCTGTTGCACAGAAGATAATCCACATTATGACCTATTATAATATTTCGTTTTCGTATCTAGTGAAATACACAAATATTTGAATATTTATTGAATATATATTATATTATATATTATAGAATATAATATATTGTATAATATATAGATATTATACGAAATATAATTTATAGAATATATATTATATATAGATTGTATTATATATAATATAATATACATATATAATATATATTATATATTATGTTATATTATATATTATATAATATTATATAATATTGGTCAATGACAATGAAAGTTGCCGTTTAAGTGGACGTGTAATAATGATGCACATGATTGACGACAGAATCTGCACCGGCACGAAGTCCTAGCCTTGTGAACCTATATTACGATGCTGCAAATAGTCCCCAAACGAGTGGGCATATGTTATATTGTATATGTTATATTGTATATGTTATCTTGTATATGTTATATTATATATGGAATATATATAATATATTCGTTATAATATAACTTGCATAATATAACTTTTGAATTTTGCAATTATTATCTTATTTTAAAATCCTATTATAACAATTAGATTATTAACGATAAAAGTATAATAATTTTTATTGGAAATGTAGATTACACTTTTAGAACGGCTCAGATTATTATTAGAGAGCGCAAGTTTATCGTTGAATTGATTATTTAACACGGTTCCGTCATTAAATAATTAAAAAAATTTCAAAAGAAATATTGTGTGAAGAAATATTGTTCGAGAATAAAGAAGAAAACTGTAAGACGGATCAAAGAAACATTTAAAAAATATAGAACAGTTTATAATCTAAATACGAAAAATATTGTGTGAGAATAAAGAAGAAAACTGTAAGACGGATCAAAGAAACATTTAAAAAATATAGAACAGTTTATAATCTAAATACGAAAAATTCGGGTCGTCCGAAAACAAGTACGACCGAACACAATGAAATAGTTCGAAATACAAAATGCAGTGCCATTAAAATAGTAATTACATTATAATGTAATTACCAATTTTGAAAAACGTGCTTATAGAAGATCACTGCCAAGTAAATAAAATATTATTAACACGTAAATAAAATAAATCTTTAAAGCTTGATTTTTTGCAATAAAACTTATTCACCTTGATGGTTTAAAAGTTATATTAACAAGTATACATTGGTCATCAGGAAATTGTGTGTGCATTCGATGTACATGGAATATAGAAAAAACCTGATAATGCTTTACTTGATTGTGTCAATAAATACATAATTGTGTCAATAAATACATAATATATTTATATAACATATTAGGTTCATTATATTTAATAGATCCATATGATCATAGTATCGTTAACAATTTTATACCGTTCTACCACCATTATAGGCCGCGAAGAAGATCGTGAATCGATATAATAATTGTTTACAGTTACTTGTTATATCTTAATTACAGCACACATATTATTTCTATTTACAGAAAAATTTATTTATCCTTCTACAAAAGTTCAACAATCGTTCAGCAAATGTGAAAAAATTGCATTATAAAAATGCAAATGTTAGAGCGACCGTAAATCATTCATTACAACAAACTAGACATTAAAATTCTTATTTAAGAGTGACAGATCACGTTATTGGAAAAGTAATAGCGTAAGTGTTGATTCGGCTTATAATAATGAAGATTTGGTCAGTGGATATAGCATTAAACCTATTGTAAATCAATGCGTGCTTAATTCGATAACCTTATAAGACAGGATCAAGTCTAATTTTTAAAATGTACGGTAAATTCAATACACAACATTGTTCAAAGTGCTTGCCTGATTTTGAGCAAACGCTTCGAATTAAAAGCTTTTTATCCTAAACATTATATTGAATCCTATAGAATTGAAACGGTTTAAATCCGTTTAGCCTAGATCATTTAAAAGTGTCAGACTGTTAGCTAAGAATTATCAAAATTGTCGAATAAATATAGCCAGTAATTATGTAAGCATTTATGTGAGATGCTTAAACTATTCGTAAGAACATGAAATATTTTTTGTGTACTTACGCGAAATAATAGCAAATGTACATTTTGCTATTTCATCTAATTTTTACGTTCGCTAAATTAACATTGCTATATTCTTTAAAATACATATGCAGATGTAATTAAAACAAAATTCTTTATTAACATGAAATTGAAATTACATACGCAAATAAAAAATCTATACTGCCATGTAGTAAGTCAAAATATACAAAGTAAACTTTAATTTCAATCAGAGAAACAATTTACAGCAGCAAATACTAATGAAAAAGTAGACTGAAAAAAAGAAAAAAGAAAAAAAGAGATGATATAAACATTATTTTTGATGTATTTAAGCTTTCACTATTAATCAGTTTACCAAAGTAAGCATTTAAGTTATTATATAACGAATTGTAAATTTTATTTTTGTCGTTGTTATTATTTAATCTATATTTATACCCTTTTGATAGCAGCTTTCTTAATTCACAATTTTCAATTAATTCTAGATTATGGGTACATATATGTTCATTTATTTTATCAAAACTAAGACTTTTACAATTGCATTCTGTTTCCATTATGTTTCTAATATTATCGTTACGTATTGATTTCAATTTTTTATTATAATTACAAACTTCCCATTCAAATTTCGGCAGCAACTGATAACGTATTTATTAGTTTTTTCTTTACTTTTAATATTTGATTATTCAGTGTTTTTCGAATTTAGATGGATAAAATATCACAATGTACCTTGAAACAAAAATAAAATTTTTAATTTACGAATTCCATATTTAAAGAGATTTGAATTTTTTACTTAATTCCGTCACATTCGTGTATTTTCTTGACATTATAAATTTTAGTTTGGTTATTGAATGAATATTTTTATGAATATTTTGATTTATCAAAATATTTAAGGATTTAATAATTCAATATAAAATATAAAAATATAAAATATTTTTATATTTATTTGATGGTATAATTTTTGTTAGATAAGCGTTTTAGTTAATTCATGTATTATTAAATAATAATGTATTTATGTACTTCCTTTTCCGAATATAAGATTAATTAATGCTTCTTTATTCGTTATCGTATACTGTATTTATATGAACTATATGACATGAAGTGATTCCATATTTAATGAGATTTGAATTTGTTTACTTGATATTTTTTTAATTTTATTTATACTCTTTACTACTTGATTCTGTCACATTCGTATATTTTCCCGACATTATAAAATTAATTATAAATTTTAGTTTTGTTATTATTATTAAATTTGAATTAATATTTTTATATTGTATTTCGAGCAAAATGATTTTGTTATCCTATAAAATATTAAATCGTGATTCATTAAACTTGATGTTTTTATTTTAACAATATAGAATAAACTTGCGATAAATTTATTATAAAATTGTCTGATACGGAAATACAAATTCGTACAATTTGTATTTGTATTCGTAGATAAAATACCATTTATAATCGTAGACATTTGTACTGCATTTATATGAAATGATATGATGTGACTGCTTAGATTAGTGACTGCTTACGACAAAAATAAAATACTTGTTTATCAATTGAGATTTTGTTCTAGCGTTATATAACCTTCATTCAAAGTCGACTTTGTCGAATTTATCCCAGATATTTTAATCCCCAGTGTGGATTTAGTAATCTTAATTCAAAGTGAATTGAAGCGGTTAAGATTGCTATATAATTATAATTACATTATAATTGTTATTGTAAATCGTTAGCTGGTACCCATTTAAAAATTAATTTAAAAATGTAGTCGACAAACTTAATACTGCAATAATTGTTCAAATGTTCAAAATTTAAGTAAAATATTATTAGAAAATTATCTTTATAAAAAAATTTCATAATAAAACGCTTATGGAATGGAAAGAGCGAGAACTAATACTATGATAGAATTGTAGAAGATTAATTAACGTTAAAAACAATCAAAATTATTGCGTCCTTATTAGGCTCTGATACTCCTCACCCCCGTGACCGAATAATGGAGGCATGTACACTGCAAACTCTATGTTCGGTAATCAAACCTCGAGCATGTACTCACTCTCTTGACTTATCTGTAAGCACACGTCAAAGCCACAAGGTCGCGTTGTCGATAGACGTAGAAGCACCCGATGATAAAGCAAGTTCACTCTTCATTATTATTTAATTTATATTGATATCCCCTTTTTAGCGTTTTCCTTAATTCACTATTTTTCATTAATTCTAGATTATGAGTTATTTTATGAAAATAAATGTTCTTAATAAAAAATTATTTTACTTGGAAAATTGTTTTAATTCTTTCCGCTTTTAATCTTATAAAAATTCATTAATAAAAAATAAATTATGTTGATTTATTTATTTTTATTTAGAAATCTAGAACATGATCAATAAACTCTAATATACTTTTTATTTATTCAGCAAAATACCTTAACTTTGAATCATTTCTGGTGATTCCTCTAAACAAATGGAAATAAAATGAGTGGTGGATATTTATTTGTTCATACCGATTACAGCTTTGAATCCTTTTAATTGGGCAAATTATTGGGGTGATTAGATAATGCAAGATATGATAAGATTATGACAAGCATTTCAATTTTGAACAAATTGGGCAAATTATTCATTCATCGAAAATACGAGCAAATTAAAAACCTACATTGTAGTATCTTTATACCCATAGGTACTGTTTCAGTGCATTGGCTGCTCCCCCATTTATGAGCAAGGCTATGAAGAATTGTGAAATCACTCTGCTTCCTTAATTTCTGTTTTTGAAAAGTTTAAGGTAATCTTTATCTTTAAATGCCTTTACTTAAAGTTTAAAATTAGTTCACGTTTCAATTTCCTCTTTAACCTATCAAATTTGTGATTAACTTTTGAATTTAAAAATTCACTCATTACATGTAGAGTGTAATGAAAGAGAGCAATTTTCTTCCAATTGATAAATATGCAATTACATTGTATATAATTCAATGATTTGGGGGTTATCCGTGTGCCGATGTCTCTCAACATCGGAAATATATGTCGAGAGAATCGGACGAATATAAGTACCATCATATTCTTCAAAACGTGTAAAGGAGTCGTTTATGTATCACGAAAATAGTAAAATTGCCAAATACGTGGAACTTGTATCCAAGATGAAATTTGGATATTTTCATTCAATGATATTTTCACCTGCAGGAGGTATTGGATTTTACGCAAACAGGATGTTGAATCAAATTGCAACACGTATGGCAACAAAAAATCCAGATTTTTACTGACATTGGAAATATAATAATAGGTGTCTCGATCGAATAGCAAAGAAATTTTACTACTTATTTTCTAGAACCCTTCATTTAGATCTGTAAATAATTTATTATATTTGAAGCTCAAATATAATAAATTTGTATATGCATGTTTTCGACGTTCTTGGTCGTGCATTGGAAACATCCAGCATAAGCGAGTGTTTTAGCTTATCATGTAATTACTGATTTAATTTAAATAAGAAGCAATATATTTTCAAAATTCACACTACTTTTGATCTAAATCATCGGCAATTTAAAGAAAAATTAGGAACGATCAGGTAAAATCGAAAGACAATTATTTTGAAATTTTAAAATACAGATCCGGATGGATATATTTCATCGCCAATTAATCACATTTTAAGATGTTTTGATATTTTTATTTTTTGTAGTTAAATTTATCAGTCACTTCAGCTTTCGGTATAGGCAAAATAACTAAAGATAAAACATTTTTAACTTTTTAAACAATTTAACAATTTATATTGTTATAACAATTTATAATCATAACCTCGACCTCTGTCAACTCCCACGTAAAGAGCACAGAATGCACCATTGTAAAACATTTTTGTTTCTGAATGGTTTGATACATCAAAATTATTGAATGTATTTAATTTAAGATTGTAAATGAATTGTTTAGAGCGTGATATAAAGCACTGACGAATTAACTAAGTCCTCTTCATAAGTATTGGTTTGCCCTTTCTTCACTTGGCAATCTTTAACCATATACTAAAATAGACAAATAAAAATATCCAAACTCTGTATTCGTCGAGCTATTCAACAAATAGCCAGCTTGTGATTTCAAGACATTTAACTTCAAGAAACATAGATCAGTTTTTTTCGGTGTTCGAGAATAATAATTTTAATTTTTCATAATTAAAAATTTTAAAATAATTTGAATTTTTAGAGTTCCGTGAAATTCTTCTTTCATCTATTGATCAAATTAAATTTTACTTGAGCATAGTTTACTATGCTCAAGTTTATATAGCTAGCCCACAGCCTTTCCTCACCACTTGTAATGTGGTATCTAGATGACTGCTGTATAGGTGGAGAACTGTCCACTCTTGTCAACGATATCATTAACATCCGACAACAGGGATCTTCTATCAGCTTACACTTACGCGCAGACAAGTGCCAAATCATCACCGCCGACAGCACTGATATCCAACCTCTGATCGAATTAATGCCAGACGCCAATGTATGTGACGTATCGTCTGCCGACTTGCTCGGCGCGCCCATTCGCGGCAGAAGTCACATCGATTCATTCTTGGAATCAGCCATCACACAACTTCGGCAGGTAGGCCAGAAGCTTCGCAAACTAGCGAAGCATGATGCGTTTTTCATATTGCGCCATTGTCTACCGCTACGGAAGGTCAACTTTCATCTACGCTGCGCACCGTGTTTTTGTGGAAGACTAGCGAAAGCTTTCAACGAGGAAGGCCGCTGTTCCCTGGCCGAGATTCTAAATCTTCAGCTCTCTGACACGGCCTTGCTTCAAGCCTCATTGCCAGTTAAGTTCGGGGGACTTGGTGTTCAGAGGGCTGAAGAATTATCAATACCGGCCTTCTGCTCGTCCGTCTCAAGCATGTGTGGCTTAACCTCGAATATCCTGCCAGGTTATATCGTGGGATGCTCAGGTATCAACGACTCAAGTTATCGGACCTCATTGAATTGTTAGAAATCTACGTTTAACCTGCCTGTTCCAACGGATGTAACCGTACAAAAACGTTGGACAGTGCCCCTGTTTGAGACCCAGCTCCGCTACCTGATTGCTACCTGTGACTGCCCTAAAGATCGAGCCCGGCTACTTTCGGCAGCAACCAAATGGCCTGGCGCATTTCTGGATGCTATGCCGATCGCCTCAGTAGGTACAAAAATGGACGACCGCTCATTGTGTCTGGCAACAGCTCTACACCTCGGATTTAAATTTTCACTCCCGTTCAATTGCGAGTGCGGGGTTACAACCGATGTATCAGGGACACACGGTCTCGATTGCTCGAAGACAGTGTCTCGACACAACCACCACAGTGCACTCAATGCTTTTATTCGTAGTGCTATGATAACGGACGGTGTCCCGTCCCGCCTAGAACCAGTTGGACTGTGCATAGATGACAGGAAAAGACTGGATGGCGCTTTATTGGTTCCTTGGGAAAGGGGACGCCTACTTGTATGGGACTTTACCTGTCCCAACACACTTGCGGCTAGTAATGTGTTTAACGCGGGCTGTGCGAAGGGTTAAGTGGCGAGAGTGGCCGAGAATCGGAATCTAGACAAATACAGGGGCATCGATGCGTTACAATACACTTTTGTCCCACTGACGATCGAGACAATAAAGGCAGCCGGGCCGATTCCGTCCAGCTTCCTGGAATCTCTATGGAAGAAGCTAATTGCCGCTACAGGCGATCGGAGAACAGCGAGATTTCTCTCACAGAGATTGAGCTGTGCGGTGCAACGAGCCAACGCGGCCTGTCTTTTGGAGGTTGCCCGGGGACTGAAGAAGATTATCAATATGATCTTCGTCATGATTTCCAATTTATAAACTCATTGTAATAATTGTGTATTTTCTTTATATTATTTTTTACTATTATTTCTAAAAGTTAGTTTGAACACTTTACTTAATAACGAAAACAAAGTTATACATATTTTTTCAACATTTTTGATTGACAAAATAATAATATGTGACAAATAAAATTACTTATGAGATACTTATCGGACAAAAGTATAATTAAATGAACTACATTTAACGAATAATTAAATGAGCTACTTAATAATAATACAAATTTATTTAACATGGCAAATGCGTGCCAGCTGTACGCTTACATAACCACTAACAAAAATAAAAATGTTATCACATTTCATTTATCACACAAATGATCTTTTATCTTCCTCGTAATGTGCTTATTGGCCCCAAACAGCATTATTTATTGACTTCAGTCTTGCTTGTATTTTCGCTACTTTCAACTTCAATGTGACGCTAATGCCACTCTTTATCATCAACACAGTATGGGTGCGCCTCAATGATCTGTTCTTGGTCTTTGCTAATTTGTTTTACTTTTTTGTGACTTTTTAGTGGCTAATTCATTCGGATTTAAAGTCATCAGTATGTCAACGGCATTGCAATTTATGATAACTCTCATTTATCCGATGACTCAGCGCTTGATGCATCTGCATCTACCTTTTTTCTATCTATTAATGATTACACCGCGTCGATTCGCGTGATCGTGAATAAAGATAAATCGAATGCTATTGGGGTGAAACCCCGTTTTTCCCTGATATAAACTTTTCAATCGTTGCTGTAGACACAATTTTGCCTGCGTATATACAATGACTAGGCGTTCGTATTAGATAAATTACCTTGCCTTTTGCTCACTGAAATGCAACTTCTAAGTCATGGCTTCCTATTGTAAAATATCCCCGTTTACCGAACATATTTTGGCCTACGTTCTTTATCGATTGCCACGCACAACAAATTTCTCCATACATTTTTTCTCCATACTTAATTCTAGCTACCTACTAATAAATTCGGCGATGAATAATAATACACATTTATTTAATGTTGCAAATGCGTACAAGCTGTACGGTTACAAGTCCACAAACAAAAATGAAATTTTTGTATTTTGTTTTGTTTGTGGCCATGTTAGGGTGAATTGTACAAGTTCGAAAAAGTTTCATTTGGTTTGACAATTTGCTTGGCGATTGTCCAACGAGTAATGACCGAGTTAATCTATGACTGAGTTACTTTATTGCTGATATAATATTTTTATATTTAATAATAATACAAATTTATTTAGTGGCAAATGCGTACAAGCTGTACGCTTACAAGTCCACAAACAAAAATAAAAAAGGCAAGCAGATAAATTGTTTAAATGGGATCGGATTTGTCGTTCGAAGCACGGCAAGGAAGTTGATTGGCGTATATGAATGGGCAGATGATTCCACGATAGAGGAGCATCCACCAGGAAGGAGCGGAGTCCAAAGGAGGTAGAGAAGTTTGGGACATGTAAAAAAGAGTGGATTTAGGTGAGTTGGAAAATAGACTAAGACAATAATCGAGTCTAGAAAAAAGGAGAGATGATATGAGAGTCATACAAGAAGGGAAATCGATCAATCTACGAACTTGACGGAGGTTGCGGAGTATCAAGGTAGATGAGCGTACTTTATCTCTAACGAAAGGTTTAAGTGAAAGTCGGTTGTCAAAATGGAAGCCTAGGAAAACGAGATTATCAACGATAGGAAGAATTGTAGAATTTAATGATACGGAGGGAGGTTCGAAGCCGAGGCGTCGAGGTAGGATCCACATAATTTTGGATTTATCAGGATTCAGAGAAAGGTGAAGGGAAGAAAGATGATTGGAAATTGAGACAAGACAGTCCGAAGCGGAAACACTAAGATCGTGAATACGATAAACAGGTGCATGAGCATAGATGAGAATGTCATCAGCATATTGCATAACATGGAAGTTAAATTTATGAGAAATCGAAGACAAATCACCAAGAAGAAGAGAGAAAAGTATAGGGCCTAATACGGAGCCTTGTGGAACACCGGACGGAATGGACGAAGGATGGGAGAGAGAAGAGTTAGAATAGACGCGAAATGTACGGTTTGATAGATATGAAGAAAACCATGATACAGTGGGTAAAGAGAAGCCATAATCATGACGAAGGCGATGGAGAAGAATCGAGTGATCGACGATGTCAAAAGCAGACGATAGATCAAGAGAAACTATGACACTACATAATTTATGATCGCTCGAGATGAGTAAGTCGTTAAAACTTAAAGACATGCAATTTCGGTAGAGTAATTAGAGCGAAAAGCGGCTTGGAAGGGAGGAAATAAGTTAGAGGAATAGAGATATGTATTAACTTGCTTAAGAACGAGACGCTCAATGAGTTTAGAGAGGGTTGGGAGAAGTGAAATAGGACGGTACGAAGATGGTAGTGAGGAGTCGAGAGATTGCTTTTTGATGAGAGGACGAACAGTGGCGCATTTCCAGATGGAAGGAAATGTACGGCTACGGATGGACGAGTTGAACAATGTGGTTAGGAAGGGTAAGATAAAGGAGCAGATATTTTTAAGCAAGTGAGTGAGAATTGGGTCAGAAGGAGAGGTCTTAACTTAAATACATGCAATTTCGGTAGAGTAATTAGAGCGAAAAGCGGCTTGGAAGGGAGGAAATAAGTTGGAGGAAAATAGATATGTATTATAATATCTAGGTTAATATGTATTAACCTAGACATTTTTTGCAAAAAAAATGGCGCATTTGATATTCTCTGAAAGGGAAATTAGCGCTTCATCGAAAAGTGTTGGTCACCTCTGTACTAGATAATCAAATTTCATCAGGTTAAATAGCCCTTAGCATGTATTTGGACAAGCTGCTATGCTGCGACAAGGAATAGGGGCCGAAACCTTATTACATAGCAGGCCCTCCTGCTGACATTATTCCTTACATTGTCAATTTATAAAAAGTAATTTTGAATTTTTATTATAAATTTTATAGTTATATGAATATCATTCTCTAAAATCTTAGATAATCATTTATTATTTATAATAATTATTTATAATTATTTTAGGCTATTGTAAAGAAAAGTTGGTAAATAAAACTTCAGATAATTATCAATAATATTATATTATTATCAATAATAATTATTATTTATTAATTATTTGAAAAAATTAAAAATAAAAATGTATAAATTATTAAATTAATAGAAAATAGTTTAATATCTTTTTTTTGATAAATTTTTTTTATCTCAAGAAATTTTGATATTAGAGAAACAATTGAATGGGTTCCGCAAATGGGCCCCAAATTATTACTTAGATAACGTTTAATAAAAAGTAGAGGTTCATTGGGCTTCGGGATCAAGATTGCATAAGACTCTTCCTGACGCATGCTGAATTCCCCCGCTGAATTGCAGCACTTATGCGCTGCAGGAAATGGGATTTGCCTGGGCGTCGTTTGTAGCTAGCCTCAGTCGCTTCCCAATTAGTTCAAAGAGGGCTGTGGCTTCACATCCTAAGGCGCCGATTGACTCGACAGCTACTGGGACGAAGCTGCAAAATGAAGGATCCAGACATGTATATTTGATCCGTTTCCTGCGTTCGGCTTCAGTGGCCAGAGCTCCATCATCTGCTGCAGAACAATCTACGTGAGACGGAGCTAGGGTGTTCACGCAAGTATGGTCCCATACTAGTAGACGTCCACAGTCCCATGGTACTAAGGTGGCCCCATCTGGTCTCTTACCGTCAGTTCGGGACATACCACAGGGCTCCAAGGAGCAGGGGTAACCCGCTGCTGATAAAGCTGCCTTTATTATTCCATTCACTTGGGCATGTTGGAAGTTGTGGCCGATAGACCTTTTGCAGTCTAACCCATGCCGGCCTAGTCTATCTACAATTGCGCCGCACTTACAAGTATGTAAGGCACAGAGCGGCAATACCAAACGAAGGCCAATTGAAATGCGAATCCCCTCGTCGTATAATCTTGTTCCGGTTGCCGCGTTTGGTATTGCCTGTAGGAATGCTCCTGCAACTGGTGCGGCCGCGGCCAGCAATCGTGCTCTTTCTGTTATGTTTGGGGCAGAGTCTAATAGCTGCTTGAATATTAGCTTTTGAATCGGGGCACTCCAAGATTTCTGACGCTCTGGATTATCAGGATGATCCGATCCGAGGCTCAATAACCACCTCGACCTTCCCAGCTCGAATTCGGGGTCTGTATGCGAGAAAACGGGGTAGCGTGCCAACAGTCGCTCGACCAACCCCTGTGTTGTGGATACCGATGACAGGAATGCTGGAAGGGCAGTATTGACGGCTGACGCAATCCCTAGACCCAAAAGGGCGATCGGGAGAGTCGCCTGTGTCCAGGCTTGTTCGTCAATGCTAACATTTAACAGTGACTCCAGAGAAGATCGAAGGACTGCGTCAAAACTTAAAAGGCCTGCAAATTTTAATAATAAATTTTATCGTTATATAAATTCTAATTGTATAAAATCTTATATAATTATTTATTATTTATTATTTATCTTTATTTTTATTTTGATTTAAATGCATATATTCAGTTAGATTATCTAATTAAATATAACGTATAAAAATATAAATACATTTATGCACATATTCTATTTATAATAGGAATTATAACTTATAATTGAGATTTCCATTCTGAAAATACGTAAATAACATAATTGTGAAATGCAAAAGAGACTATTTAACGAAATATGATGTATGTTATTAGGGAAGAGTGGTTACTCTTCATTCCTCGTTCATAATTACGGAAGAAAATATAACAAAATAAAATTTAGAAATTTCAATATCACAGATTTCCCTGTGTTACTTGGTCAAGTCTTCATTATAATTTTGTAAATTAATATTTTTATGGAAAAATAACACTGTGGAAACACAGTTTTACAAATTGGGCGCCTTTGGAAACAATATTTTCTAATCTCGTAATTTCAACAAAATCCTCTACAAAAAGTAAAGGTTATAAATAACTTATTAGTTTGATAAATTAAAAGTTTATTTGATAGACTTTCGAATATTTTTGTATGATCTTTTCCTAAGATCGGAAAATGGCCTAAGAATTTAAGAAATAATTAATGGCCTAATTCTTAGAATCTTTAATTTTTAGTTTGATAGTTTTTTCTAACCGGCCATTCATCAAACGAACGAACAATGACCACCTTTAAAAACCGGATATAAGAATTGCATGTTCTATTGTAGTTTGGATTTGAAAATTAAAAATTAAAATATATTAACATCCGTTTAGTCACTTCTTGCTTTATCTAAGATGTGATACAAGTCAATCAATAATTATTCGTAAATAAAAATATTATTTTTATTTACGAATTTTTTAAGAGAAAAATTGTTCAATCATATAAGCGATTCATGATTTCAACAGTCAACGAATGTGACTTCCTTAACAGCAGCCCGGCTCGTCGATCGAGCGCCTCTTATACAATTCGAGGCAGCTTTGCATAAAACAAAACCAATTTTTCTTTTTAGCTTACATATGCAATCAGCATAAGGAGTTTGCGTCTTCACGGATTTTAACTTGGCCAGTGTGCGTAAGAAAGGCATCACAGCGGGACCTATACCACCAGATGACATGAAAATGACTGGAATGAAAACGGCACGCTCTACGTCCATTATCCGCTCCTCGTATTTTGAACGTTTGCGTTGCTCGTGGTAATCGAAAGCACTTGAAGGTTCACTCTGACACGATATGGCATGCTGATTGAAAATACAAACGTCAATAAACGTTCGCTCATATCGTGACCCAGCGAGACCGCAGCAGCTGACATCTAATCGAGCTTCATTCTCTTTGCATGCAGTGGCTCTTTGAAACAATATAGAGGAATTTATTGGCTGTAATTTGGGTTCGATTTCAACACTAGAGCACACGGATGATAGCTCATGTCCAAGAAGATCTCTCACTGCATTATGTCTTAATATCGGAAGTCCACCACACTTGCATGATAGCAGGTGAGACAGCTTATTCGATCCACCGCAAACACAAGAACATTGTGGAACATTTAGCGGATCAAATATGTATCGAACCGCTATGGAATCTCTAAATTCATGTGGAGTAAGAAGTTCACATTCTGAAGAAATAGGTAGAGCACTAAGCCATGTTGATGATCCGCCTATTTTGGAAAATTTTAGGGATTGACGAATATATGTCGGAAGTGCATTTGAAACAGCTTCTAAACGTGAAGCAAATAATTTGATTCGATTTTTGGAAAGTTCGGCAACGACATTTTGTTGAGCATGCCTTAGGTCTTGACACACCAATCCAGATAGATATGTGTCGTATACTTTGCTTGAGTTTTCAAACTCGATAAGGGCAACATGTCCAGGATCCGATATTCCAAGACCTCCTAACTCGATCGGTGAAGACACTACAGTAAACATATCGTCCCTATATCTTGCCCCGACATTTTAACAAGCAGACTATTACGTATTACATGCGTTAAGGGGATGAGCGAATGAAGACGACAGGGAGTAGTCCTAAAGTAATGAGTCCATTTCCATTGCAAGGAATGTGTTAAGCCAGCATACGCTATATGAGGATCGATATTCGCAACCGTTTGAAGGCGATCCACAAGTGTTGTCCAAGCACATAATTTTTGATCAACCTGCTCATTCAAAAAAGACTGAGAGCCAATAGGAGACCCCAAGACCTCTATGCCATCGGTAGTGCATTTTATTCCATTAAAATCGAGATTTTCAATGTCTGAAAAATTGTGCAATAATAACTTTGTCTTGCTGGGATTTACATAATATCCATATAACGGACCCATTTCCGTCAGCAACTTCAAAATTTGCTCTAGATCATTTGGACTACCAACAAAATTAGCGTCATCTGCATACCAACGTTGAACGATGTCTGGGAAACGATGACCAATTATATTTATTAAAGGGATAGTTGCCATAGCAAATGTTTATTTACGAATAAAAATTATTATTATAAAATAATTTTTATTTTTTTAACTATTTTTAATGATTATATAGTATTTCTTTAAATATTATATTTATTTATAATGATTATATTTATTTAATTGATGGTTAATAATTAATTATTAATCATTAATGATTTATTTATTGGATTATATTTATTTCTTTAATGATTATATTTCGTATATGTTCCACAGTTGCAATGTCGACTTTGGTTATGATGACGACTTAACTGATTAAGCCATGTTAATACAGTTAAGGAATTATTCGAGCATCTTCAGATGCTAACTTGTAATTTTAGTAACTTTAGTAATTTTCTAAAGATGCTAACAGAGGTTAGCGAAATATCAATAAAACATTTCCTCTTTTCTTTGGTTCAGATCCAATAATTCCTGATCGATAATGGATCATTTTTATCACCTATTTCAAATTAATGCAGTTATTGGTTTGTGATTGCGTTAATCCCAAGCTAATTACAATCATCTTCAATAATGAATATCATCATCAGACCAATCTCACATGTGCATTCGTATAATCAAAATCATTTATTTTAAAAACAAAACATAAATTTTTGGTGATCAATTGAATGCATTTTCGTGTTTATGCACAAATGAGTCTATGGTCTTTAACCTTTTTTAAACAAAAGGGCTCTAAAACTACGCAGAGACAATTCTACATAACGAAGTGATATATATATTCTACGCAGAGACTTTGCTTCAGCAACGTCTAAACGATAGACGACTAAATGATAGACCGCCGAAAAACTAATTTGGATTATCTTAATGCTCGCTGTTGAACATTACGAATATCGGTTCAATAAATTATATTCTACATTTAAATTGTTTGCCAAAACATTAAATATACAATTTGCCGTTCATTTTTCTGTTTTATATTATTTTTTTATTGCATTCATTCTAAAAAGCTAATTGATTCACATTTCTGAATGAATACAATTATATAACGCGAATCGCCATTAAAGATACATGCTTGGAAAATGTCAAGAAAAATTACCATGGATTAATACGCTAGAATATATCACAGAAATAGCGATTGATAATAAATTCAATTCTTCTAAAGGCACAATCGTTCAAAGAAATCGATCCCATTATGTGGAAAACAATTGTTGGGTATTTTTGAAGCTTAACTTTTAGTAATGACAGGTCACTTTTATAAATTAAAATATTAAATAATTATTAATATTTAATATTATAAAAAATAATAATATATAATAATATCATATATGTAATATTATTTAATATTATATAATTAATTAATATTAAATATTATTTAATATAAAATAATTATAAAATGCTTAAACTAAATTGATAATTACAATTCAATATTATAACTAATTTAATTATTAAACTATTTTTAACTATTAACTGTTATTAAACACAATAACTAGCTCGACAGGCTGTGTTTTAAATATATTTTTAAATCTGGAAAGCAAGATTTGTAAAACATAAATGCACATTTTATTGTAGATCACTGTCCGTTTAATTAAAAACATTTTACTGCACTGCTTTTGAAATAACGATATCTCTGGAAGGCGACTCGCATCCCCAGTCCTGTGAAAAAAACAAAAACGCTTAAAAATAGTAATATTAATAATTTCTGGGATGCTTACGCTTATGGCTGCAACACCACACGATCTGACTTTACGAGCATGGCCTTCTCTATCGTATTTACAAAGTCCACACCATTCACCAAGTTTTTTATTATCATCGACCTAGCAACAAAAGTAACCAAAGAGCATGAATGAAAATATTGCTGAATCCGTAAAATGCGAGCTATCAGCAGCAAAAATGGTATGACAGATCATTTCACTTAAATATATATACATTTCACACAAATATATAGCATAAATAAAATGATAAAAATTTAAATACTTAATACTACATCCATATCTAAATGATATAGTAATTTCGATTTTAATATATTTTAATAAATATTTGGGATTTAAATAACATTCATATTTACTCTATAATACAGTATCTATATCTAAAGGATTCAACAATTTCGAGCATTACAAAGCATTCGGAACATTTTAAATCGCAACATCGTAAGGAAACATGTTTTTTCTAAAATATTTTAATATTTTAGAAATATTTTAATTATATTTTAAAATAAAATAACGATGTCAAATGATTAGTAGAAACAACATAAGCTGAAATTCATTCAAGCTGGTAGCCAAGGGCGTTGCATCCATAGTTATCAATGGATGACAGTCCGCAATAGATGTGTTCATAATACATATTGATATAATCATTAATGTAATTACAGTGTAATGATTAATTTAAAATTTTCAAAATTTCAAAATGAAATTTGAAATTTCATTCCCCGACTGAGAACATTACGAAATAATAAAAACATTTAAACTAAGATGTTTACGATGCTTCTATAATAAGATATTTAACTTTCGCATTTATTTCAATTTTGCTAATTGACAATTCCGTTAAGAGAGAAAAAGGATTTATTGATGCCCATTCTGTATCAATTTGCAAAACTAAAAACTTAACGAGTGGATGTTTTCTATCCTTTTAGTAGAAAGTAGCCACTCCAAAGTGGAGATTTAAGTATGAGAGAAACGTGATTTGTTGATGATATATTTGCATTTTAATGATTAGTAAAACTAATATGAGGTGTAAATCATTTAAGCTGATAGACCAAGCGAGTCGCGTCTTAAGATACGTTGCGTCCTAAGATACTTCTTGGTTCCTTTTAGTAAAGAAATATTGAAATCTTTAATTCATTTCAATGACATGTAAAAATAAAAAAACTCGCCCAGGATGTCCATTTTAATTAAATTCGGAAAACAATCAACTTAATAAGTAGGTGTTTCCTATTCTCTAAATGGATGTTTTTAGCTACGGTCTGTTAGGTACATTACGAACCGTAATATACTATATTAGACAGTATGGCTTGTGGATGTGGAATGTTCCAAATATGATTTCTAGAGTCATTATTCCTATTTCTTAAGAACAAAGTAATAATTCTCCATCCATCATATTTTAATATACGGATTTAAATTAAATTTGTATTTAATATACAAATTTTAATATAATTTTAATATATTTTGTAAATTTTAATATACGGATTTTGCTTAAGTTTGTATTAATTTAATATAATTTCAAATTATAACTTACTACTGCAAGGATGAACACTTTTAGTTTACAAATTTAAAAACCTAAAAAATTACATACTTTCACAAGTCGAATTTCATTTTGTGCGCAAAGCGCTTCTACGACCGCGACATAATCGGCATGATCGACGTTCTTTGCCAGAAGACAAACTTCGGCAGTTTTCCTTAATAAGAAACAGATAAAGCTGATAAAGAAATAATAAATGTCAAATACTTGTCTATGCTCTTTAACGCTTCACGAATACCAATATGTAGTTTGCCTGAAACGAGAGAATGTTTCAAAACTGTTTGAACGGCAGCATCAAACTCTGATTGAGAAACAGATGATCTAAATAAGGATTAAAACAGTAAGTCGATACAATTTGCATTTCGTACGATTCGAGTGCTGACATTTGCCAAGTTTTTGCTTATAATCAACGTGCACAGAATCTATAAAGACAAATCAATGACTTGAAGTTATAAAAATAATAATGTTAATTAATTCATTATTCACCTATAATTTATTTACGTAAATTAAACAGCGTGCAATAATTATTTTACTTTTGTGGACGGTATAACTAAAATAAATTCTCCAACGGTATTAGATAACAAGAAATAGTGACAAATGAGCCATTCTTAATCACAACTTAATTGAAAATATATCGTTGTGAGGTGTCTTCCTGTAGAACTATGTGCTCAAACCGGCATGACCGGTCCCAAGCCCGTGCTGAGAAAGAAGGAGAGTAATATAAACAAGACAAGTTTATCAAATGGACGAAATGAACGGACTGAATGAACGGACTGAATGAACTGAGTGCACGGACTATATGAACATCATAAACAACCGGGATAAACGAACGGTCCGAACTAACGGTCTAAACGGACGAACTGAACGAACAGTCTGAACGGACGGTTTGAATAAACAAATTGAACGAACTGACTATACGAACAGACTGAACGAACGTATTGAACTAACGGATTGAACGAACTGACTAAACGAAAAGTCTGAATGGACGGTTTGAATGAACGGTCTGAACGAACGGATTAAAAGAACGGACTGAACGAACTGACTGAACAGAATGAACAAACGGATTGGACGAACGGTCTGAACAAACGGTCTGAGCGAACGGTCTAAACGAACAGTCTGAACGAACGGATTGAACGAACGGATTGGACGAATGGACTGAACTAACGGATTGGGCGAACGGACTGAACGAAGCGTCTGAACGAACGGACTGAATGAACTAACTGAACGGACTGAACGAACGAACTGAACATACGGATTGAACTAACGGGTTGAACGAATAAACTTAACAAACAATATTAACAAATGAACTGAACATACACACTGAACTTGTCTGCTAATTTATTATTAGTGAGCTTGTAAGCGCACAGTTGGCACGTATTTGCCACTCAAAAATAAATTTACCTTATATAAATAAAATGATTAAGTTCGGTCATTAGAGTATTTTGAAAGCTTTACAAGAAAATAAGAGATTTCCGTGGGCATTTTTTCTGTTTGTATGATGTAGCTGCCACGAAATAATCGACAAAACGATACCAGGTACCGTTTCGTCATTATTTTGACTCATCAGTGCCAGATACCTCCCACTACTAGATGCAAAGGAGGACCGGCAGACGATACGAGTATGTCAAAAAGTACATAGAGCTATAAATTTTTTATTGTCGAATCCCCATCGTTCATCAACATTCCTTTCTTAGACAACACTCGTTACACCTCGCTATCGCTGCGTTCTAGTCATACCCTCTTACTCCACGTTCCTAATTACTCTAACAACTACGGTCTTCGATCCTTCCTCGTCGCCGCCTCACTCGCCTAGAATCAACTCCCTCTCAACGTCCGCCGCGCTCCCTCCTTTATCACATTCAAACACCTCCTCCGTTCACACCTTCTCGACACATGATTTACATTTATGTTTTGTTGTGGTCATGTAAGCGTGCGCTGGCACGCATTTGCCACGTTAAAATAATCTCGTTTTTTAACCGAAAGGATCATTAGCTAAGAGAACCGACTAATGCCAGCGCATTCTCTCTATTTATCTGCAACTTATTTGTATTTTACGAGAAAATGACAGATTTCCGTGAACATTTTTTCTAGCATGTACCTAGTTTGCTAGAAATTTTCTAGCTCTATGTACCTTTTGACATACTCGTGCCGTGAGCAGGTCCTCCTCTGCATCCAGTTGTGGGAGGTATTTGAAAGCTTTATTTTTGAAATTTAAAAATGTAAACCGATGTTGATAATCGTCATGTAAAAGCTACTTTCTTTTATAAAGCTAAGTTTGTAGTGGTATATTAAATATTTAGTAAATTACATTTTTTTCGATTTTAGAATTTAGAATATTTTTTAAATCCCAAATATTTATTAAAATATATTTATTAAAATCGAAATTACTGAATCATTCTAGATATAACTCTTGTCTTAATAAACGCCAAAAATGCTTTCCATCGAACTATATTTTTAAGCTCAAAGGCGTTCAGCTAAAAGAAATAGTTTTGTATATAAAGGTCCGACAGCCATTAATGGGCATTTAATTACAAAGTTCAATAAATACTCATTACATTATTACAGTTAGAAAATACTTTATATACTATGAAAAGGTAACAACTAATGTGTGTTTTAAAGGCATTTTACCCCCACGAGAACAATTTAAAAAAATGATTGATTGGCAATGTTTAATAATATCAAATCGAAATTACTCGAGATTGCATGTAATACAATACTTTATGATAAAGATATCAAATCGAGCAATGAGTGTATAGATTTTTGTATTTCAAAAAATATAACAATTATATCTAATATAAAAAACCCCATTTAACTTCTTCGAATCAAATTGATTTAAGTCATACGTTCACTAAGAAAATGATAAAGTGTATAAAGTATAAAAAATTCAAGTTTTTTACACTTTTATTTACTTATTATTTATTTATTTATTATTTATTTATTTATTATTAATTTATTTATTTTATTTATTTATTTATTTTATTTATTGTGGCAAATGCATATCTATGCGTGCTTACAAGCCCACGTAGAAGAAAAAGAGCAAACAATAACAATAATACAAATTTATTTACAAACGTCTCTCCAATCTCCATCTCGTTCTAAACGCCGAAAAGTCCAAAATAATGTGGATCCTTCCAAGGTAAACCAAACATATCTCCTCCCACTGTATCTTTTGCCTCATCGATCATCCCTATAGTCCACAATCTCACCTTCTTAGGCTTCCATTTCGATGATCACCCTTTCCCTTAAACCCTTCGTCCGTGACAAGGTCCGCTCGTCTAACTTAATTCTTCGTGACATCCGCCGTATCCACCCCTTATCGACTTCCGTTCTTGTATGTCTCTTCTTTCATCGCTTCTTTTCCCTAAAATCGATTACTGCCTCAGCCTTTTCGCCAATTCTCCAAAATCCATCATCCTACCCCTACAACGAATAATCAACACCGCCGTTCGAGTGCTCTTTCGTCTCCGTCGCTTCGACCACACATCCACATATTTTGCTCAACTCTCCTGGCCCACCATCCACATCCGCATCAAACTCCGCCTTCTTCTCGTTACTTTTCGTCTCATCGCTGTCGGCTCCCCATCGTTCATCAACCTTCCTTTCTTAGACGATACTCGCCCCACCTCGCTATCGCTTCGTTCCTGTCATACCCTCTTACTCCACGTTCCTAATTACTCCAACAACTACGGTCTCCGATCCTTCATCGTCGCCGCCTCACTCGCCTGGAATCAACTTCCTCTCAACGTCCGCCGCGCTCCCTCCTTTATCACATTCAAACACCTCCTCCGTTCACACCTTCTCGACACCTGATTCACAGTCTTGTTTTGTTGTGGTCATGTAAGCGTGCGCTGGCACGCATTTGCCACCTCTTTTATATTTTTCAAACATAGTCTCTGCTCCTTTTTACTCCTGAATAATTAATTCAATTATTCTAACTCTTTAAAACTCTCCCATACACCTCTACGCATCAACATCAACCTATTGCATTGATTAGACTTTTGATTTTTGGGTTTTTTACTTTTTTGTTATTTTTATTTGTTGTAAAATCTTTTAATTCACTGAGACAGTGAAGGAGCCGCAAACTGTATCGCAGCAAGATGAATTTTGTCAAGTTTAAGATAAATCTACCAAGACAGTGACGGAGACGCAAATTGTTACAACTAATGTATATTCACTCCCCGACACCCCACGTCCCGTCCTTCCCGTCTCGTCCCTCAATACCTTGCATCCATCAATCAAAATCACCTCCACCAACCTCCACTATCCTTCCACTCATAACCTTTCCTCACATCGCTTGCCACCCTCTTTATTATCATTATCCTCTATGTCTCCCGTCGTCAAACCAAATCCCTCCAAATCATCAACTGACAGCTCTTCTATCGTGATCTCACCTACTCACGTCAGTCGTCCTCCTTTACGGAAGCGCTTTGCTTCTCGCGATCGTTGCGTCATTGTTACTAATATCACGCCTTCTAAATCCTTATCTCCACAAGCACGTCTGGACCACGATGTTTCCGCTTTCAGATCCATCCTCTCGTCTATTGTTCTTTCGGATAAACCATCCTTTTTCAAGGAAATTTCTCCTGTCGCATTCATCCGTTTAAACAAATCTTCTCAATCTAATCCTTCCCAGCCCCCTCTCCTAAAAATTATTTTCAAGCATCGCTCTCACGCGTCTTCTGTCCTCTCTCAACGATTCAAACTCATGTCATCTTCAACCACTCGAATTTTCCCCGATCGCGCCCCTTCTGAAATCGCTCAAATCTCTTCAGCCCGCATCGAAAAACGCCGTCGCGAGGAAAACGGCGAAACATCACTCTCCATCCGAAACATAGACGGAAATTTTCAAGTTGTCCACACCCGTCCAAAAATTCGATGGCGCTCCATCTCTCCTATGTGTCTTCTCCACTAGACTCTTTCGCCACAGCACACGGTTTCCGCCTCTTTATCCTCAACACTAGATCTATTCTCAATAAATCCGATCTTATCCTCAACCTATTCACCAAGCAATCCATCGATCTCTTCTGCCTCACCAAATCCTGGCACTCAGATTCCGACGACCTTTCCATTCGCCGTCTGCTCTCTGCCGGTTGCCATTGCGGCATCGTCGCATTCGCGCGTCACCCAGCGTCTCTTCGCAAAATCAATCCCCCTTTCAGTCCTTGCTCTTTTGAATTGCTCACTTGTCGTTATTCTAACCCGATCACTCTAGATCTCGCCATTGTATACCGTCCTGGTTCATCAGCTCCTACAGCCTTATTTTTTACCGAACTCGCTGACCTCCTTTCTCATTGTTCTTTGTCCTCAATCCCTTCACTCGTTCTAGGCGACTTCAATATCCGCCTAGACCGCCCCTCTTCCACAGATTCCATCCGCTTCATCAACATTCTATCCAACTACAATTACAAACTAATCTCCACTGCCCCCACACATATACTTGGCGGGGCACTCGACATCATCGCTGTCCCCGATCATTTTGCTGCCCACACCTCACTGTCCATCTCTGATCCTGGTCTATCCGATCACTTTCTTATCACCCTTGATCTCGCTCGCAACCACACCCCTCCTCACACACCTACAATCCTACGTCGCCCTTGGAGAAATCTTGACCTCTCCCTTCTCCGCTCTGCCTTACTCAAATCGTCTCTATCATTACCCACAATAACATATTCATCTCCTCACGATCTCGCCTTTCTTTTCGACTCTGAACTCACATCCACTCTCGATATTCTCTTGCCCTTCAAGTCTCACCCACACCGTCGCTTGCACCGTGCCCCATGGTTTGACATCCAATGCCTACTCTCAAAGCGTCGACTCCGCCATGCTTTTGAGAGTCTATCACCGCTCTCTCAGACGCGATTTCCGCTCGATCACTCCGTCTTTCCGTGATTCCTATCTTGCTCTTCGCCGGTCTCATCTCAACCTACTACGTACCAAATGCAACTCCTTCTGGCAGCATAAAATCATCACTTCATTCAACTCTAAGACTCTCTGGCATACTTTTAACTCAATCCTGGCTCGTTCCTCTACGCCGTGCAACATCAATGCTAATGATTATTCGTCATTTCTCCAGACTAAAGTATCCACGCTGCTCTCTCACACCCCGGTCTCCATCCTATCCCACTCTGCCCCGCCTAGCCTCATCCTTCCGGAACTCTTTCATCTTCTCCCTGTATCACCTACAGAAAGTATCATCTGTCCTCATGTCCTTGCCCAACAAAACCTCACCCGCCGATCCCCTGCCTACCCACATATTAAAATCTATATGCTCATCGATATCCCCATTTCTCACAACCTTGTTTAACTCGTCCATCCGCAGTCGTATCTTCCCTTCACACTGGAAATCCGCAATCGTTCGTCCCCTCCTTAAGAAACAATCGCTCGACCCCTCCCTTCCTTCTAGCTATCGCCCCATTTCACTACTCCCTACTCTTTCTAAGCTCTTAGAACGCCTCATCTTAATACAAATCAACGCTTATCTCTCCTCATCCAATCTGTACCCTCCTTTCCAATCCGCTTTCCGCTCTAATCACTCGACAGAAATCGCATGCATAAAAGTGTACAACGACTTACTCATTTCTCGAGACAAGGCTCTATATAGTGTTCTCATCTCCCTCGACCTCTCCTCCGCATTCGACATTGTCGACCACTCCGTCCTCCTTTCTCGCCTTCGTTATGATTACGGATTTTCTTCCTCCTCCGTAGCTTGGTTCGCCTCATATCTATCCGACCGTTCCTTTCGCGTCTGTTCTAATTCATCATCCTCCCCTCCCATCCCTATTTTTTGCGGGGTCCCACAAGGTTCAGTCCTAGGTCCCCTGCTTTTCTCTCTTCTGCTT
Source organism: Pomphorhynchus laevis (assembly GCA_012934845.2). Lineage (NCBI taxonomy): Eukaryota > Metazoa > Acanthocephala > Palaeacanthocephala > Echinorhynchida > Pomphorhynchidae > Pomphorhynchus > Pomphorhynchus laevis. Next base: position 108,951 of record WNNJ02000009.1, on the reverse strand, counting down.
GGCGATCTCTCTCCATTTATCAAACCTTACTCCTTTAACGTCATGCAATACGCCGATGACATTCTAATCTATGCTCATGCACCCGCACATCGCATACACGATATCGGCATTTCTGCCTCCAACTGTCTTTCTTCTATCTACAAACGTCTCTCCAATCTCCATCTCGTTCTAAACGCCGAAAAGTCCAAAATAATGTGGATCCTTCTCCGTAAACCAAGCATATCTCCTCCCATTGTATATTTTGCCTCATCGATCATCCCTATAGTCCACAATCTCACTTTCTTAGGCTTCCATTTCGATGATCACCTTTCCCTTAAACCCTTCGTCCGTGACAAGGTCCGCTCGTCTAACTTAATTCTTCGTGACATCCGCCGTATCCGCCCCCTTATCGACTTCCGTTCTTGTATGTCTCTTCTTTCATCGCTTCTTTTCCCTAAAATCGATTACTGCCTTAGCCTTTTCGCCAATTCTCCAAAATCCATCATCCTACCCCTACAACGAATAATCAACACCGCCGTTCGAGTGCTCTTTCGTCTCCGTCGCTTCGACCACACATCCACATATTTTGCCCAACTCTCCTGGCCCACCATCCACATCCGCATCAAACTCCGCCTTCTTCTCGTTACTTTTCGTCTCATCGCTGTCGGCTCCCCATCGTTCATCAACCTTCCTTTCTTAGACGATACTCGCCCCACCTCGCTATCGCTTCGTTCCTGTCATACCCTCTTACTCCACGTTCCTAATTACTCCAACAACTACGGTCTCCGATCCTTCCTCGTCGCCGCCTCACTCGCCTGGAATCAACTTCCTCTCGACGTCCGCCGCGCTCCCTCCTTTATCACATTCAAACACCTCCTCCGTTCACACCTTCTCGACACCTGATTCACAGTCTTGTTTTGTTGTGGTCATGTAAGCGTGCGCTGGCACGTATTTGCCACGTTAAAATAAATCGTTTTTTAGTACTTGATAGAATCAAGTTTGACCTGACAGTGCCGAAGTCCCAGGCAAACGAAATACTAAAGCAAAGAAGTAGCAGGACGGTGTATGGTAGTAGCTTACTTAAAAACCATGTGCCGGTAATGGTTGTCAAGCAGGGTGTCAGTTAATAGTTTAAGATTATAGCAAACTATATAGTAGCTTGCTGATTTTGTAGCATTATCGATATATTTTTGAAAGGTGAGCAAATAGGTGAGTAAAGTCCTTTGGTAGTTAAGTATACTCATCGCCAGTAATTGCTTAATTAAAGCCGAGAAACTTCACGAATACCAATTGCGTAGTATTTTAAATAATTTAAGCTAACATCACTTCTAAATACTTTAAGATTTAATAATTTGAATAAGTATATTCTTATTATCAAGCAGATCAAACCAGAAGTATCGAAGATACTTTAAAGGCAGTCTACATTCTTAAGAACTGAAAATTTATTCTAATTTATTATTGATACAGAATTGTAGCCAAAATGGGTTTTGCCCGTTCATAAAATTGCACAATTCACACAAATTTCAGGATAAACGTATGCAGTTCTCGTTTATAAAATAATAATCTTGAATTTCAGACTTTAATAGTTTTAGTAGGTCATATCTCACTACTTCGTCTAGAAGATAATTCCATGATATAATCGATCTGTGTGATAGTCTGGTAAGCCTCGAGCAATGACTATGCAGTAATGTGTTTGGGCCATGAAATGACTCATGTGAGTCAAATATTCGATTTCTCATTTGGTCATAGAAAACGATGCTTAAATTCAATATGTATTCAATATGTGCCATGACTAATGCTTTAAATGAAAATTTAAATTAATTTGACGACAGTGAGACGAAACTGTTCTTAATGAGAAATAGCGCTTTTCGAGCTTTGGTAATGCCTATATTAGTATCTGACCTTGTTTTGGCACTACGGTACCATACGATTCATAGGTCATTAACCGCATTTACTCTTTCTATGGTATTTAATTACAACTTGAAAAGGGAGGGTCGAATAATCTACAAGTAAATGCTTGAACATTTAATAATAGACGAGTATTGCGACTCCAAGAGAATATTTTATCAATATTATCTTGCAGATGACGGTAATCTTCTAAAGACTCAATATTGCTGTGAATCTTAGCATCTTCTGCATTAGCAAGGCATCTACAACTTAATGTCCTAATAAGAGTGAAAACGTTGAAAAGTAACAAACCAAATACAGACCCTTGAAGCACACCTAAACTTATGATGCGAGATGATGATAAACTATCTCGTAGGAAATATGAACTAATAGCATAGGGATCTGAAAAACGATCACGACTTAAAAATATTTAAGACTCAAAATATTTTATCAATATTATCTTGCAGGTAACAGTAATCTTCTAAAGGATCTATCTTGTTGAAAAACTTAACATCGTCTGTGTAAGCAATTTAATGTCCTCATAAGTGCTTATGCAATAAAAAGTAACGGACCCAATACAGACCGTAGATGAACACCTGAACTTATACTGCGAGATAAACTATCATCTCAAAATACTAAATCGAAATCCATAATTTGTGGGTTGATACATTTATAGATTGATAAATCGAAAGGCAATATAGATACAACTTTTACTAACATGTCAAGTGTTCACTTTCGTCTTCGTCTCATTCTGCCATGATCGCATTACAATACTCAAGTTAAATCTAACCAAAGCTATTTAAATTTAAACAATTCGATAACCAGGGATGTCTTATACATTGTATAACATGTACAATGTACTTTTAGGCCAAATACAGAAATAAATGCATAACAAATTATGCACAATTATCTGGATGACCATGCAGAGCTTTAGAAACTTTGTGTTATAAGTACGAAAGCAAATAAAGCTATGGTTTTATAGCCAAAAGGTCATTAATTCAATATTTGACGATAGGACTACTCGGTACATTTTGAGGCTTCATGCATCATCAGCTTTACGAAAATTACACGCGGAAGAATCTCTAGCAATATGTAGTCAGGTATTGACGGAATCTATTTAAGAAGAATAAAACAAGAAATCACAAATTGAGGATAAAATTTAAATTTAAAGTCGATTGCCATAAATTTGAAAAAGTACAAATCATTGACATAGCAAAAATTAAAGATATTTGTTAAACTAAAAAAGATTTATTTTAACGTGGCAAATGCGTGCCAGCGCACGCTTACATGACCACAACAAAACAAAAATGTAAATCATGTGTCGAGAAGGTGCGAACGGAGGAGGTGTTTGAATGTGATAAAGAATGGAGCACGGCGGACGTCGAGAGGAAGTTGATTTTAGGCGAGTGGGGCGGCGACGAGGAAGTATCGGAGACCGTAGTTGTTGGAATAATTTGGAACGATGAGTAAGAGGGTATGATGGGAACGCATCGATATTTTTTGACTAGCATTGAATTTATATAAATTTGAATGACATTATTCTCTACTTAAATAATACTATGTATATATTTAAAACCACTAGACCTTACAGATCGTAAGTTACAAAGCATCAAGAAAAAGAAAAAGAAGTCAAATCAAAGCGAAGTTGAAAAATGCGACAGGACAGTCGATTCTGAGTCACCATTTCCAGTTCTTGTATCCATCTTCGTTTAAATCTGCGCCAGCTAATTTTCGAGTTCGAGTAGTTGAAAAGAATTTTCTTGGTATCGTCTTCAATTGTTCTCTTTAAATTCGTTCGAATATCGCCTCTAGGACGCCGCCAAAATTCCTCCTGATCCAAGTATAACGTTAACCTAGATAGCCTATCTCTTCCCATCCGCAGTACATAGCCAAGATAGCGCGGTCAATTCTTTCGAACCAGGTCAGACACGGTAACGCCGAGTTAACATCGTAAATACACTTCTGCGATTGATACTCTATCGAGCGGATTGACTCATGCAATTCTGCGTAGACAGCGGTGTTCAAAGACATCAAGCTGCTTACTTGTGGTGAGCTTCTCAGGCCAGCACTCAGAGCCATACAACAGAACTGGGCGGACAACAGATGAATACATTTGGACCTTTGTTTTAATAGATACATTAGTATCGCGCCAGAGAAAGTTTAGACGTGAGAAGGCGGAACCAGCTTTTATTATCCGGCTTCGAATGTCTCCATCACATCGACAATTATCTCCTCCGCCTTCAACATTGTAGATAACTCCGTCCTCCTTTATCGCCTTCGTTATGATTACGGCTTTTCTTCTTCCTCCGTAGCATGGTTTGCCTCATATCTATCCGACCGTTCCTTTCGCGTCTGTTCTAATTCGTCATCCTCCCCTCCCATCCCTATCTTTTGCGGGGTCCCACAAGGTTCAGCCCTAGGTCCCCTGCTTTTCTCTCTTCTGCTTAACGATCTCTCTCCGTTTATCAAACCTTTTTCCTTTAACGTCATGCAATACGCCGATGACATCCTCATCTATGCTCATGCACCCGCACATCGCATACACGATATCGGAAATTCTGCCTCCAACTGTCTTTCTTCTATCTACCAACGTCTCTCCAATCTCCATCTCGTTCTAAACCCGACAAGTCTAAAATAATGTGGATCCTCCCCCGTAAACCAAACATATCTCCTCCCACTGTATATTTTGCCTCATCGATCATCGCCAAAGTCCACAATCTCACTTTCTTAGGCTTCCATTTCGATGATCACCTTTCCCTTAAACCCTTCGTCCATAGCAAGGTTCGCTCGTCTAACTTAATTCTCCGTGACATCCGCCGTATCCGCTCCCTTATCGACTTCCGTTCTTGTATGTCTCTTCTTTCATCGCTTCATTTCCCTAAAATCGATTACTGCCTTACCCTTTTCGCCAATTCTCCAAAATCCATCATCCTACCACTACAACGGATAATCAACTCCGCCGTTCGAGTGCTCTTTTCGTCTCCGTCCATTCGAACACATATCCACATATGTTGCCCAACTCTCCTGGCCCATCATCCACATCCGCATCAAACTCCGCCTTCTTCTCGTAACTTTTCGTCTCATCGCTGTCGGCTCCCCATCGTTCATCAACCTTCCTTTCTTAGACGACACTCGCCCAACCTCGATATCGCTTCGTTCCTGTCATACCCTCTTACTCCACGTTCCTAATTACTCTAACAACTACGGTCTCCAATCCTTTCTCGTCGCCGCCTCACTCGCCTGGAATCAACTCCCTCTCGACGTCCGCCGTTCTCCCTCCTTTATCACATTCAAACACCTCCTCCGTTCATACCTTCTCGACACATGATTTACATTTTTGTTTTGTTGTGGTCATGTAAGCGTTCGCTGGCACGTATTTGCCATGTTAAATAAATCTTTTTCATCGGAAAATATTAAACCGAGATAAGTGAAAGATTGTACCTGTTCAATATATTATTATACCACCGATAATAACTGGGCATGGTAGGTAGTTTATGGCGAGTAGCTTACATTTCGGTATGTTAAGATGCAACCCGTATTTTCTTGCTGCCTTGTCTATACGGTTTGTTGTACGTTGCGCATAATCAGATGATTCAGTCAGTAGGACGACATCATCCGCATAGGTCAGATCAGAAAGCAGAACATTGCTCGGATGCAAGCGTATATATCACTGTGCTGGTCAAGTGTTTCCCAAAGGAGATGGTCAATGACAATGTTGAATAGTTCTGGTGACAGTACATCCCCCTGTCGAACACCTGAACTGACAGGAAACGACCTTCAGATACAGCTACCTTCTCGCACGACAGACATAGTATTTTCATACATTGCACCGATAAGTTCACATAGACGAGTAGGAATATCTAAGGTTGGAGAAGTTTCCAGATGGCTAGTCCATTAACTTGGTCAAATGACGATCTGAAATCCAAGAATAATAACACCAACGGCTGATGATACTATTGACGGACATCCATCAGAACGCGAAGGGTAAATATATGATCAATACATCCTCGGTTCGATCTAAATCCAGATTGATGTTCTCTTGTTTGGATTTGCCGCAAGAGCCTGATTCTGATTTCATGATTTTATATACAACCGGTACGAGTGATATAGGCCGGTAATTCGAACATAGTGAAGCGTCTCCCTTTTTTAGTATGGGAATTATAACCAAAGTCTGCCAATCCAAGTGGACCCGATTGTGGTTCTATATGCATAGGAACATATCCGTCAGATATTCAACATCAGGGCCACCATGCTTAATAAATTCAGGATAAATTTGATCAAGTCCCGCAGATTTTCTGAATTTTAGTGTGCTAATTACTTGGCTGATCTCACTACTTGTTGGGGGATTATCGTCAATTTCCAATACATCTATGTGCACAGTGCATACTTAACGTCCTTGAAATATGACATTGTTATGTGAGCTTATTAAATAAGCAAACTGAGTCGACGTATTTTATATTGCAAATAAAAAATAATGTAAAATAAAAGTTAAATAGTTAAATAATAAAAAATTAATTAATAATAAATAATTGTTATAAGATTTTATATAATTTATATCAAGATGAATTATAAACTGAAATTAAAAATAAAAATCAATTTTTATGAATTGACTAATAGATAACAAACTATGTAGCAGAATAAGGATTAAAGGACATCAAGAGGAACTGCTATGTTATCACGTTTCGGCCCCTGTTCCTCTACCCAACATAGCAGCGGGGCCAAATACATGCTAATGATGTATTTCCTCTGATAAAACTATCTAGTATCTTATTCTAATGCAAAGTAAGAATTATTCTAATACAAAGTATTATTTATTATCCATCCATAAAAATTTGCCACTTAAGAGTTTAAATTTATTCTTTATATTATTGTGTTGATTTATATATTTTACTATTTTCTGCTTGATGTTATTTTTATAGTAACCTAGTTTAAAATATGTATCTATTAAATTATTTAAATGATTTTGTAGAAAGCCAATATCATTACATATTGTTGCAATTCTTAAAATTTCATTATTTAATGTATTATATTTTATATTATATGGTATGCATGAATGCTCATGTTAATTTAATGTTCATATCTAGATATACACCTTCTTTATCATTAATATTGGTTTTGTTAAGAATAAGGCTTTCTGGATAAATGTGCTCACTAATTGAATAAAAATTATTAGAATTAAATACACATATATCATCAATGTATCGAAACATATATTTCATATATTTATATAGTTTAGATTTAGTTTTTACACAGTTATGAATAAATTCATATTATATAAAGCTTAAAAACAAGTCAGCTATAATTGGGTTACTATTACCACCCATTGGAACAACTTTTACTTGTCTAAATATAGATGTCCCTACTTTTAAATAATTTTGATTTATCAAAATATTTAAGGATTCTATTAATTCAATTTTAATCCATATATTTATATTTACTTGATGGTTTAATTTTTGTAAGATAGGCGTTATAATTATTATAACATATATATGTATATCTTTTTTCGAATATAAGATTAATTAATTTTACTAACGCTTCTTAAATATCTACTAAATCTAGATTTGTATAAAGCGTACTAAAATCGTATGTATTTATATTTTGAAAATTTATTCCTTTTGTCTGTTCTAAAAATTCTTTTGTAGAATTAATACTGAAATAGTGTTTTATACCAGTATTAATTTCGATTACCTTGCAGTATTTTTAAAGTGTGATTTAATTACTTGAAGTATTTTATTCATATTAACAGAAAGTGGTTTTAATGTACATTTAAACGCACTACATATGAAACTTTGTTTTATTTGATTTTTATGTAAGTTTGGATTCCAATATAATATAGGTATAGTTTTATTATCTGATTCAACCTTTTTACCCTTTAATCCATTATAGAACAGTGACTTGTAATAATTATTTCTAAATTAAAATCACTACATTCATATGTTGGATTTACATTTAAATAATTAGAATTAATCTCTTTCATAAGCTTTTAATAATAAAGCTTTTTGTATATAGTTTGAACTTTCTTGGCTGCTTAATAAACTACTTTCAATTATTCCTGTCAGTTCCAGATTATTCCTGTCAGTTCCAGATTATTCCTGTCAGTTCCAGATTATTTCTGTCAAGTTCCAGATTATTCCTGTCAGTTCCGCTCGCTACGCTCGCGGATTGAGCTCAATCTATCGATAAAAGGTCATGCCTAAAAAAGCGCGATCTCAGATCCCTGTTCCTGATCAAGAATCTTCCACATCAGAATGCAATGATGGTTATACCAGCTTTGAAGTTGGATGCGATTCCAAAGATTGCGATGTATGGACACTTGTTCGTGTTAAAATATCCGACCACTCGGTGTATAAACGTAAACATTTCACTTGCGGTTTTTGTACATCAGTACGACTACTACATTTATCCTGCTCATCTACTCCTGTATCACACACGACCACTCGGACCAATGATGTTTTAGATGTTTCCCTCGCATCAACACCTGACTTCGCATCATATAATCCCATTAATGAACCTACTCTCTCACACACTCCTCGTTCAACTACGTGCCAAACTTCATTAACCTTTCTCATTCTAACAATGCTAACGGTAAAGCTTTTCATCTCGTACCTCATCTTTCCTATTCCTCCCCCAATCTAAATAAATCTCAAACTTCTTTATTCTCCACACGTACTCCTTACTCGACCTCCCATGTATCACCTTTCAATAATTTACACCCTTCCATCAAAATCATTTCCAGTAGCATTTCCGATCAACTGATTCAACACTCCATTCCTGTCACTCATGCCCCAACCTATTTTAATTCTCCTTACTCTACCTCCCACGTAACACTTCCAAATAATTTACATCCTTCATTTAAAATCATATCCAGTCACATCTCTGATCAACCGATTCAACACCCCGCTCCTGTCACACTTGCTCCAACCAATATTAATTCTTTATCAATCCACAATCTCGCCTCAATGATGATGTATCTGCTTTCAAGTCTATCCTAGCAACCATTATTCCTGATGATAACCCATCACTATTCAATAATATTGCTTCTGTATCCTTTATTCGTTTAAACAAATCCACTAAATCCAATCATCTCAGTCCTCCACTCTTGAAAATCATTTTCCGACATAGTTCACATGCCTCTTCGGTACTCTCCCAACGTTTTAAACTTCTTACCACTTCATCTACTTGCCGTATCTTTCCTGACCGCTCCCCTTCTGATATTGCCCAGCTCAATTTAGCTCGCATTGAAAAACATCGACGTGAAACAAACGGCGAGTCATCCTTATCTATACGTAAAATCAACGGAAATTTTCACGTTCTTCACACAAGGCCAAAAATTCGATGGCGTCCCATCTCTCCCCCTTGTCTTCTTCGCTAGTCGATCTCGCTCCTAAGCATACTTTTCGTCTTAGTCTATTCAATACTCGCTCCATTCTTTATAAAGCTGATATGCTTCTCGATATCTTCGATCAATTATCTATCGATATTCTCTGCATTACCGAATCCTGGCACTCTGACTCCGACGATCTTGCTATTCGTCGTCTATGTCGCTCTGGTTGTTCTCTAGTTGAATCAGCTCGTCAAATTACATCTCATACATCTACTGCGTCTAACCATGGCGGTATTGTTGCCATTGCTCGTCACCCAATGTCTTTACGTAAAATCAACGTTAACATCCGTTACACTTCATTCGAATTACTCATATGCAGATTATCAACGCCTTTCCCTCTGGAACTTGTAATTGTATACCGTCCAGGTTCAGTTGCCCCATTACGTATCTTCTTTAACGACCTTGCAGATCTAATGTCTCACTGTTCAGTGTCTTATACTCCTTCTTTTGTTCTCGGTGACTTTAACATTCGTCTTGATCGACCGGCTGACTCTGACTCTATCACTTTATCTAATCTTTTTTTCTGATTTTAACTATAAATTACTTTCAACAAGCCCAACTCATATTCTCGGCGGTGCTCTCGACATCATTGCTGTTCCTAACTGCTTCAATGACTATACCTCCTTGTCAATTACTGATCCTGGTTTGTCCGATCATTTCCTTGTCACTCTTACTCTTACTCGTCCCCATCCTCCTTCTCCGCCTTTACCTTTATCTACACCAAGTCGACCATGGAAGCTTCTCGATATCCCTGTTCTCTGCACAGCCTTACTCAATTCTTCACTCTTTTCACTTCCACTTAACTATCTCTCCCGATGATCTCTGCATTCTGTTTGATTCTGAACTTACGTCGATCCTCAATAACCTTCTGCCTAGTCAACTTCGACGTTCCCAGCGCTTGCGCCATGCTCCCTGGTTCGATTCTGACTGTAGTCTTTCTAAGCGTCGACTCCGTCACTCTTTTCGTATGTATAAACGCTTTCTTAAACGTTCACCCAACTCACTCCCTCCAAATCTTCGTGATTCCTACTTTTCTCAACGCCGTTCACATCTCATTCTTATACGTACTAAACGTACTCTCTTTTGGCGAAATCAACTCGAGTCATCTTCCAACTCTAAATCTCATTGGAAAATCTTAAACTCAATTCTTTCACGATCATCTACTTCTTGTAATATAAATCCTGATAAATTTTCTTCTTATCTACAAACTAAGCTATCTAATTTACTTTCCCTACTACCCATAGCCCCCTTGTAGCCACTCTTATCTTTAAATACTTCCCTTCCAGAACTATTCCACCTTCTTCCCGTTTCGCCTGATGAAGTTTCTTCGGTTCTGCTGTCATTACCTAATAAAACCTCTCCTTCTGACCTAATTCCCACTCAATTGCTTAAAAATATCTGCTCCTCTATCTTACCCTTCCTAACCACATTGTTCAACTCGTCCATCCGTAGCCGTACATTTCCTTCCATCTGGAAATGCGCCACTGTTCGTCCTCTTATCAAAAAGCAATCTCTCGACTCCTCACTACCATCTTCGTACCGTCCAATCTCACTTCTCCCAACCCTCTCTAAACTCCTTGAGCGTTTCGTTCTCAAGCAAGTTAATAAATATCTCTTTTCCTCTAACTTGTTTCCTCCCTACCAAGCCGCTTTTCGCTCTAATTACTCTACCGAAATTGCATGTCTTTAAGTTTTAACGACTTACTCATCTCGAGCGATCATAAATTATGTAGTGTCATAGTTTCTCTTGATCTATCGTCTGCTTTTGACATCGTCGATCACTCGATTCCTCTCCATCGCCATCGTTATGATTATGGCTTCTCTTTACCCACTGTATCATGGTTTTCTTCATATCTATCAAACCGTACATTTCGCGTATATTCTAACTCTTCTCTCTCCCATCCTTCGTCCATTCCGTCCGGTGTTCCACAAGGCTCCGTATTAGGCCCTATACTTTTCTCTCTTCTTCTTGGTGATTTGTCTTCGATTTCTCATAAATTTAACTTCCATGTTATGCAATATGCTGATGACATTCTCATCTATGCTCATGCACCTGTTTATCGTATTCACGATCTTAGTGTTTCCGCTTCCGACTGTCTTGTCTCAATTTCCAATCATCTTTCTTCCCTTCACCTTTCTCTGAATCCTGATAAATCCAAAATTATGTGGATCCTACCTCGACGCCTCGGCTTCGAACCTCCCTCCGTATCATTAAATTCTACAATTCTTCCTATCGTTGATAATCTCGTTTTCCTAGGCTTCCATTTTGACAACCGACTTTCACTTAAACCTTTCGTTAGAGATAAAGTACGCTCATCTACATTGATACTCCGCAACCTCCGTCAAGTTCGTAGATTGATCGATTTCCCTTCTTGTATGACTCTAAATATCTTCTTTCCTTTTTTCTAGACTCGATTATTGTCTTGGTCTATTTTCCAACTCCACCTAAATCCACTCTTCTTCCCCTACAACGCATCGTCAACGCAGCCGTCCGAATTCTCCTCCGTCTTCGTCGTTTTGATCATACATCCTACCATCTTGCTTCTCTCGATTTGCCTACAATTTATTGTCGTGTTCAAATTCGTCTTCTTATCGTTGCTTTCCGCCTTGTAACTTTTCATATCCCTTCATTTCTCAACCTTCTTTTTCTTGATAATTCTCGTCTTGTTTACTGTTCCTTGCGTTCCTGTAATTCCCTTCTTTTACATGTCCCAAACTACCCTACCTCCTTTGGACTCCGCTCCTTCCTGGTGGCTGCTCCTCTATCGTGCAATCATATGCCCATTCATATACGCCAATCAACTTTCCTGCAGTGCTTCAACCGACAAATCCGATCCCATTTTAACAATTTATCTGCTTGACTTTTTCATTTTTGTTTGTGGACTTGTAAGCGTACAGCTTGTACGCATTTGCCACATTAAATAAATTTGTATTATTATTATCATCAGGAGGAACTGATGCTATATCAGGAGGAACTGCTATGCTATCAGGTTTCTGCCCCTAACTCCTTTACCAAACATAGCAGCGGGGCCAAATACATGCTAATGATGTTGTATGCTACTTTTGTTGACTTTGAGCGAGCATTTGACACAGTGTATCGTTCTTTGTTACTTGATAAACTTTCCACCAGAGTGTCCGTTAGTGGTCGCTTTTTGTATCTTATTTATTCTGTGCTTCAGCCTAATCGCCTTAAAGTATCTGATGGTATCAACACCTCTGATTTCTTTTTTGCTAATCGCGGTGTTTTACAGGGAGATCCACTCAGCCCTATATTATTTTCCTTTTTTGTTATGGATTTGCCTATGCATCTTCGTCATGCATCGAATGAAGTCTCTTGTACCCTCTATGCCGACGATCTAGTAATATTAGCCAAAGATCTTTTATCCGCTCAAAGTGCGTTAGATGCTCTGTCATCCTATTGTTTATCAAATCAGTTGACGGTGAATGTAAATAAATCGAAAGCCCTTAAATTTCGGTTAGGTGGACCTTTGCGTCGATGTGACATGCTGAGAATAGGCAATGTAGATTTAGAATTCTGCAATAGTTACAATTATTTGGGAGTATTACTTTCGTCGAAATGGTCATTTACTGAACACCTACATCGTAAATCCTCGAAGTTAGTTGTAGCAACCTCTTATGCAAAAAACTTAGGTTCTTTATCTTTCTCAGGAGCCCTCCGGTATTTTCGAAGTATGTTGCTTCCCATAGTTTCATATGCTTTGCCAGTTATCTGGTCGGATTTAAGTCCCTTCAATTTTCAGCAGCTGGACAGGTGTCAATGGAGATTCGTGAAGCGAATTGTTGGAGTCTCACCAAAATGTTCTTCATCGGTTATAGCGATACTATCATCGTTAGAACCTTGCTCTAAATACATTTGCTCAACATTTAATCTTGAACACACTGCATCATTTACTACTAACCTGAACATGTTCTTTCGAAAGACGACGTCATTGGATTCTGAATTTTATCTTACTCCGGCATTCTTACAGACTAAATGGAGAGAACCCTGTGCAAGGAAAATACCGCTGATCTGGAGAGCATCTGTCCATGGATATCACGATAAATTCTGCGCTATTAGAATTTCAGTACATGCACGGTGCTCTTTGTGCATTTGTGTTCTTTGTAAAAATGAATGCGCATCTAACCTGCATATCTTCACTTGCCCAATTTTGAAAAATATGTCACTATCCGATATTGACAGTAGGAGAAGATTTTGAAATACAATTTATAAAATTGATAAACTTTTGGTGTATTTATTTTGTTTACCCAGTACCGAACGGTAAAGAGGTATAATAAATTCTCTCATTATTATTAATAGTCGTAACGTCAAAATAAAGTTTATTTGTTCTTCTGGTCTCTATTACTCTTTATAATAAATGGCTGTATCAGAAATGCCTGATCCCAGGAAACGGTCTCAAAATACATCAATATATACAATATGTAATATTACATTAGAGACATATTGGTTTTGCCTAATATATTAACATATACTCAGTATATGTTAATAAAAAATATAAAAAAATAATTTCTTAAGAACTTTACATCGTTGAACAGTATTAGGTTACTATATGAAGTAACAACATGAAGGTTACTAATAGGTTACTAATTCAGCAAATATATCTTCAAATGATTACGAAATAAAATTTTAATTGTTACAAGGCGAGTAAGCAGTTATATTTATTTGATTAGAAAAATCCAATATTTCGACGGCACTACGGCACGTCATCTTCAGGGTCTAGAAATAAAATACATTAGTAAAAGGAATTAGAAAGTGCAAAAAAACGCCCTACTGATTGTTCATCCATTGTCTATCTGTACTGATGGTGGCAACATAAATTTCTAGCAACTAAGTTTAAACTAAGCTTTAATGTGATGTCTGCTTTATTGTTAGGGACTAAGCAATCTTTAAAAGTCTCAAGATACATAGTTTCGATAATTTTACGCTTTGTTTTGTTAGTTTCTTTCCTCAGTGGTGTAATTAGATTAATGTCCATTAAGCGTTTATTAACACCTATATGTTGAGAAATGACACAAGAAGATGTATACTGTCCGTGTAGTTCGATTGTATGAACGATTAGAAATATTAAAACAACTTTTAAGTGATAATAAGCTAAAAGATCTTTATGTAAATATAAAAAGTTTTTGTAAAGATATCATTTGTTCAATAAATCAACGATTAATTAACGAATATGATAGGTTGAGTTGTATAATAGACAGTATTATTAAAGAAATAAATATATTACTGTAGAAAATAAGTCAATGTTAAATCAAAAACTATTAAAAAGAGAAGATTTTTGGATTATATTATATATTATATTAATAAATATTTCATATTAGATGATGTATAATATCATCTATTGTATACTAATGAAAGTGGTTAAAATGGGCGAAATCCAAGAATGGTCGTAGATTACTCATGTACTATTAATCGTCACACGTTACTGGATGCATATCCTATTCCGAGAATCGACTTCATGATCTCCGATATTGCTTCATACTCGGTATATACAACCTTTGACCTATCCCAAGTTTATTACCAAATACCTTTGTTGAGTCAAGATGGTCCATACACTGTTTTCGAAGCAGATGGGAATTTATATCAGTACCGCAGAATCCCTTTTGGACTAACCAACTCTGTATGCGTTTTTCAGCGTATAATTAACCAATTAATCAAGGATAACAACTTAGCCGGTGTCTATGCCTACTTAGACGACATAATTATTTGCGGGCGAAGCTATGAGGAACACGATGGACGGTATCAAAAAATTGGCGAAGTTGCAAAGAGTGTGCATCTCACCTTAGCCAAGGAGAAAACAAAATATCGCCAAAACATGTTGAATTTCTTGAGCTATTACCTATCGAAAGGTACTAATAAACCGGATCCCAATCGTGTCAAACCATTTATTAATTTTCCGATTCCTACAGATAGAAAATCTATGCAGCGTCTAACGGGTCTCCTTGCATATTATTCTAAATGGATACCTTCGTTTTCACGAAAAATAAAACATTTGCTCGATTGTGATACATATCCGCATTCAAGTGATGTTAACAAAGCTATTGATGACTTGAAGAATGAAATTTCTTAGGCAATTATAACAGCGTATACTCACTATCTTTCTTTGACCGTAGAGACTGGTGCATCATATTCGTCGATAGGTGCCGTTCTGAGCCAAGCATCAAAGCCGATTGCGTTTTTTCACAAACCCTACCAAAAACTGCGTTACATCAGTCCAGCATTGAAAAAAAGGCCCAGGCCATTCTAAATAGCATTCATTATTAGAAGCATCATTTACTTGGTAAACCGTTCACTATAATAACAGATCAACGCTCTGTTTCTTTCATGTTTGATAGAGCTCATTCGAGCAAGATCAAAAATGATAAAGTGGCTCGATGGCGACTTGAATTAGCTCCTTATCAATACGAAATTCAGTATCGTATGGGAACTGAAAATAAGGCAGCCGACGCTATGTCAAGATTTATGCACATGTGTGCCCATACTGGATCATTGAACCAATTAAAACACATTCACAATACTCTTTGTCATCCTGGCATTATTAGAATGCTGCATTTCGTTACACAGCATCGCTTGCCATATGATAAATCAGACGTTACGAAAGTTATCAATAGTTGTCATATCTGTGCCGAACTGAAACATCGCTTTTGTAAACCTACCGTTAGCCACGTTACCAACGCCACTCAGACATTCGAGAGATTATGTGTAGATTTCAAAGGTCCGCTTGAATCCGTTACTCGAAACCGTTATCTACTTTGCGTTGTCGATGAATTCTCCCGTTTTCCGTTTGCGATTCCTTGTAAAGATTGTTCATCCCTGTCAGTAATTACTGCACTACGACAAATCATAAGTATTTTTGGTAGTCCTGGTGGAATACACACGGACCAAGGATCATGCTTTCAATCTCGTGAGTTCCGTGATTTTCTATCATCTAAGGGCATAGCCTACAGTATAAGTACACCCTACAACCCGCGCAGTAACGGTCAAGCCAAAAGATATGTCGGATTAATTTGGAAGACGATACAGTTAGAAACTAAATCAAGAAATCTGTCTTTAAAAAACTGGGAAACAGTTCTACCTAAAGTATTATCATCTATGTGATATTTGCTATGTACTAGCAATGGGGAAACGCCACACGAACGTATGTTCAATTATCCGCGAACTCAAGGAACTCGTTTGTTTTATTGCCGTGGCTTCATAACGATCAAGTGTATCTACTGAAAGACGATAGGGCACCTAAAACTGATTATACTTTCAGACCTGTTGAAGTACTACAATCAAATGGTAATTACGCTACCGTGCGAAATATACCTCAAGGTAATGAGCATGACGTATCAGTTAGAAAATTGGCTAAATACCCGTCTAATCCATCAATTGATGAAGACAGAAACTGCAGCCAAGTAGAATTAGAAAATTTGGCCCATGAAATCACCAACTTTTCGCCAATATGTTATAAAGATTCATTATCGAAAGAGAAATATGAATTTTCCCAAGAATCAAAAGATAATAGTCATACTATAACACAAGAAGACGACAACGAAAACTTCATTGAGCCTGCCACAATTCCAAAACAAGAAGAGAGGACCAGAAGAAGACCGGCCTATCTAAATGATTAATTTTGCTGCCGGGGCGAATGTTATGATATGAAATGATCAGAATGTACCTTTTGTATAACTTTATTTATTTATAGATATTATTGAATAAAGCCGTTCTAAGGTTGCTTATTTATTACACTCAATATATGCAGAGATGACATATTTCCCTTCACTCTTTCACTACCTACGCTATCCAGTATGTTTAAACTAAAACAGGAATTTGTTACGACCGTGTTGTTTACAATTTTCCATGCCTCCAGTGTAAGAAAATGTATGTGGGCCAAACAGGAAGACCGTTAGTTATCCTTGCCAAAGAACACTCATATGTAATGAAGAGAGCATTACACGGCCAGTATACATCCGCTTGTGCCATTTCTCAACATATAGGTGTTAATAAACGCTTAATGGACATTAATCTAATTACACCACTGAGGAAAGAAACTAACAAAACAAAGCGTAAAATTATCGAAACTATGTATCTTGAGACTTTTAAAGATTGCATAGTCCCTAACAATAAAGCAGACATCACATTAAAGCTTAGTTTAAACTTAGTTGCTAGAAATTTGTGTTGCCACCATCATTACAGATAGACAATGGATGAACAATCAGTAGTGCGTTTTTTGCACTTTCTAATTCCCTTTACTGATATGACATTATAACTATAAAAGTTTTGTTTGTTTTACATTGTAAAATAAAGCCATCTTTTGGTTTACGTTAATTTATTTGACAATTGGTGACTATGGAAAAGTTCCTTAAACCATAACAGTTGGCTCTCGAACCAGATACACTTGACGCAGCCACTCTATGGGCCCATTGGAAAAGACGATTTACAAAGTTCCTGGACAGCATCGTAGACTTACCTGCTGATTCACGTTTGGACATCCTTGTCAATCACGTGTCAACTACGGTCTATCGACATATCGAATCTGCAACAACTTACGATGATGCCATCTCAATGTTGTAGGCTCTGTTTATTAAGAAGAAAAGTCAAATATTCACACGATACAGGCTGCTCACACATCGACAAACCGGCGAGCAATCGATCGATCAATTCATTCTCAACTTACAAACGCTCAGTCGAGATTGTGAATTTCAAGCAGTTACTTCGATCGAGCATCGTGACTTAGTGATTCGCGACGCATTTGTTAGTGGGTTGCGCTCAACGCATATACGGCAACGCCTATTGAAAAGCTAGGATCTTAGTGCTATCGAAGCGTTTGATCGAGCACGCACACTTGAAAATGCACAATTGCAAGCATCCGCGTACAACTGTCCACCTGATATGTCCGTAGCGTCAATTCAAGCTCAAGAGGACGCAACATGCAGTGCTGTTGATAACAAGATAACGGATGTCAGTATGTCCAAACAGTGCTATTTCTGTGGCAGGGAGTACCATCATCGCAGCAAATGTCCAGCAAGAAATGCAAATTGTCGACAATGTGGCAAACGTGGCCATTTTGCTTATGTGTGTAAGTCATCCAAACGTCCTCATGTTAACGCAATGACTGAAGATCCGAAGTTTGAGGATGTTGGCGCCATGCTCGCTAATATAAATAACTACCTAAGACGTTCGATCGTAAACATTAAGGTAAATGATCATAATATGAGAGCGTTGATTGACACCGGGAGTTCGACGAATTTTATAAATGCTTCAGTTGCAAAGAGGTTGAGATTGACTACACATTAATGTCACAATGTCATAACGATGGCCGCCACAGACAAATCGTCTACTGTTTAGAAATATTGCCTTGCAAACGCGATGATTCAAGGACGAACGTATCTTCAGCCGGATTGATTTGACGTCCGCGTATCACCAAGTGCAAATGCGAGAGTCAGATACATGTTACACCGCCTTAGAAGCAATGGACAAGCTTTACGAATTTAACCGGGTTCCATTTGGATTGACAAATGCCCCGGCCGTCTTTCAGAGAATCATAGTTAATATTATAGAAGCCGAATCGCTGAAGGGTACATTTTCATATTTGGATGATATTGTCGTATGCGGTACAGATAAAGGCGATCACGATGTGAACCTACGTCTATTCACAGATACTACTGTTAAGTATAGACTAACCTTCAACGAAAGTAAATGTAAGTACGGTCTCACGTCGATTTGTTTGCTCGGCTAGTTGGTAACACACAATAACATACGACCCGACCCTGATTGAACAAAAACTATTACAACCATGGAACAGCCTCGGAATGTTACAGACCTTAAAAGGATTCTCGGCATGTGTGCCCATTATTCCAGGTGGATATCAAACTTTTCAGAGAAGATCCACCCTCTTCTAGACGTGCCCGAATTCCCCCTGGTTACAAATGCAGCAAATGCATTTAACTCAATCAAACAAGAGATCGCGGAAGCTGTCCTAAAAGTATTCGACGAGTCGAAAAAGATCATTGTCGAGACGGATGCATCAAAGAATGCCATTGCAGGAGTACTCTCTCAAGATGGGCATCCGCTTGCTTTCTTTTCGAAAACATTACAGGGGGCTACCAAGACATATTCATCAGTTGATAAATAGGTGCTTGCGATCGTTGAATGCCTCAGATATTGGCGACATTATTTGCTGGGTCGAAAATTTCAACTGATTATAGACCAAGCGAGTGTTTCATTCATATTCAACGACCGACATTAAAGCACTATAAAGAATGAGAAACTTGTAAGATGGCGCATTGTGTTGGCCCCGTATCAATATGAAATTTTCTATCGGCCGGGGAAAGACAATACAGTCGCTGATGCATTGTCCCGACAATATTGTGGATTGACCAGCAACAATGTGTTGACCCACAACTAAGTTTCTGCACCAACCATTATGCCATCCGGGAGTGACGAGGTTGTACCACTTTATGCGTAGTCGGAATATTCCATGTTCTGTCGAGGACATCAAAAACATCGTCAAAAATTGTGGCGTTTGCTCTCGGCTTAAACCAAGATTCTTCAAGCCAAACGATCACGCTCTAATAAAAGCATGTCAACCATTCGAGCGCTTATCACTAGATTTTAAAGGACCGATTCCATCATCAACACGCACCGTTATATCTTGGTCGTAATCGACGAGTTCTCGAGGTTTCCATTCGCCTTTCCATGTTCTAACATGACGACATCAACAGTCATCGCATGCCTTGAGAAATTATTCTTTATGTTTGGAATGCCCGCAATAATTCACTCTGATCATGGTCCAGCATTTGTTGCGAGAGAGTTCAGCGATTATTTAAATCGATTAGGAATATCATCAAGTCGAAACTGTCCATACAATCCGACATGTAATGGCCAGGTCGAAAAGTACAACGGTATAATCTGAAAGGCTATTGAGCTCGATTTAGCCTCTCATAATAGACCAATCACGTTGTGGGAATCATCTCTACCAGCTGCACTACATTCAGTAAAATCATCGCTTTGCACTTCAACGAATTGTACTCCTCATGAGAGGTTCTTTCGTTTTGAGCGCCGATCTTGCACAGGGAAGGCGTTACCAACTTGGTTACTTACGCCTGGCAAAGTTCTATTAAAACAGCATGTTCGCTCTAGCAAATATGATCCTCAAGTACAGGTCGTGGAACTTCTGAGATGTGATCCATCCAGAGCTTCTATCAGATTCGACGATGGACGAGAAACAACCGTATCGTTGAAGCATCTGGCTCCTTACGCTGATGATTACACACCGTTTCCAGGTATATCTAACGAGTCAAACTCAGAGATAACATACACATGGACAACGGAACCAACTAAAGCGACCAATTACAATGTATCAAGAGACAACACCCAAAGCGAGCCACAGATTGATCAAAACCAGACGAAAGGGGAAGCGGACAAAACAGTGAATGAACCAAAACATTCTGATGACTATCAACAAACAATGATCAGCGAACCGGTCACAAATCAACAACGTTCACGGGTCTGGCGTAGCCAACGCTTACGTAAAATGCCAAGCCTTTTCAACGATTACATAGTGGATGAAAATGATATGACATTATAACTATAAACGTTTTGTTTGTTCAAGATTGTCAAATAAAGCCATCTTTTGGTTGACGTCATTTACCAATGTGTTTTATTTCTAGACACTGAAGATGACGTGCCGTAGTGCCGTCGAAATATTGGATATTTGTAATCAAATAAATATTCCTGTTTCCTCGCCATCTTGTAATAATTTGGATTGGAAACGAATTTTCTCCAAATTTTAATTGATTTTTTATTTATTTTTTATAATTAAAAATTTTATTTTGCGGAACACCCCTCATCAGCGATAAAAAAAAGCCTGCTAGACCGGACATAGTCTAGTCTACTATCACAACAATATGACCAGCAAATGTGTGGTTCCTATACTTAAGTCTTTCAGAAAGATAAATTATCAGGATTCAGCAATTATTCTACAACCCAACAAGACCAAATATATGTGAGACATATATTACAGACATATATTGGTTTTGCCTAATATATTGACGTATACAATATTTATGTTTAATATAAAATTAAATATTAAATATTAATATTAAATATTAATCAATTATTAATATTTTTTTCTTAAAAATTTCTTAAGAAATTTTTTAACATTTTTTGCGAAAAAACTATTATATTAAGAAAAAGAAGAAGCTATGACACATAGTTTTTATTATTCTATCTGATAGCCCGTAAAAAGTTGTACAAAGTTTAAAACTTAAATTAAAAGTTTCATTACTCCATGGTGTTCACAAACATTTTAAATTTATTTTTTCATAAAATTTTTAAATATTATTAATTAAATTTTAAATCGAATTGGATTTAAAATAAATTGTAATTATACTTGCTATTTTTTAATATTTCGGAAAAGGGAACTTTAAAAAAAATATTTTGCTTTTGCCACAAATACTCAGCAAGGTGTGGCGGTGTATTTTATTATTCTTGGCATCCTTTTTCAATCTCCTTTCGTACCCCTATCATCCCCTTCCACCTTTCTCCTTCTCCCTTCCATTTTCCATCCTTTTTCTCCTACTTTTTCTCTCATCGTTTGCCCCTTTATCTTTTACCCCTTTCTCCCTTTCCCACCTTCACCTTTTCCCTATTACAGGTGTGCCCTTTTTACTAAAATCACAGGTGTGTGATTTTACTGTGAAGATGACCCTGATGCGCGTCAGTTCTACCCTATTACTGGTGTGCCCCAAGCACAAGTCTTTCTCCTATCTTATACCTCGCCGCCTCCATTAACCTATTTAAAATATTCGAACGCGAACAAAGTCTAGTGGTGTACGCTGATGACACCACAGTCTTGTTCACTGGACGTAGGTGTAAAGACGTAGTCTCTGACATCAGCTGTTTCTTTTCAAGATTAAAAAACCTGCTACCCCAATCCAATATTATTTTAAACTCCCCAAAATACCAGGTGGTAATCTTTCATGGCTCCCCTGCAACAAAGCAAAAACTTAAGAGACTAGCACTATCTGCGCTCTCCTCCATGTTTGCCTCTGAACCACTCCCAACCTTTACAAGTCGAGTAAAATACCTGAGGTTCACTGTTACGGTGAACTGGTCGGCGAAAGCTGACCTGGATAGATTCAAACTATCCTGAAGAAAGCTAGGTGGGCCCTGAAACGGGCTCAACATCTGTCATTGAAAGGGAAAACCCAGGTGCGCCTCTGCGGCATGGACTATCTCGGGATTAGTCTTCTTTTCGAGAGGACGTCCCTCTGAGCAAAGGCTAAGGTTTCTTAAGCTACTCGTATCTCGTTTACCCAGCATAGTCCGTCTCGATTGGATTCTTCGGGGTGGGTGAGGTGAAAGACCCCGGGTGGTTTAGTCCGAAGGCGGCGTGTTGGATCGGTTTGTGTGCTCAGATCCCCCCGAACCTAAGGCCGTAAATGAGATGTATCAATAAGACTACCATGGTTGAGTACAAAAATTTTTGGTTGTTATTGACTATTGTCTGTTCTGTTTTGTGATGTCATTTACTTTTTGAATTTATAAGAAAACCTTTATTATTATAAATTATTAGCGTTTAATAAATATTTAAAAATAATTAATTTAATTAAAAGTATTTACTATTAATTATACAAATTGATAATTACTAATAATATGCATCATTTTGCATGTAAAAATAACCAAAACAAAATTATTTTTGATAAATAATAATTATTTTTTTATTTTTCATAATTATTTTTTTATTTTTAATAAGTAAAATATTTTTTTATAAAAAACTATTTATTTTTTATTAAAATTCATATTCTAGAACAAATTTGTATCTAAGATCCATAAATAAATCTAATCTATTTCGAAACTTCTATTAATGGATCTGGACCGCCTTTTGTAATAATAATATCTTGGATATATGGCAATATCTGTAGTAAATGATTTGTAATTGCAGCTGAACTAATAACTTTATCCGCTAACTCGACGCTTTTCTCACAAACGAGTATACCTTTTGACTGCAGTATTTGCGTTATCTTTCTAGACAACTTTGAATTTAAGTTATGATGATCTTCAAGTCTTTTCAGCATAAAAATAAACAATATCATTGTAGGATGTGAAGAAAACATAAAAGCATTCGGACCAGCATCAAAACTATAAGCAATGTAATTTCTGCTTTCCTCTATCCCGCAATACTCCTTCAACTCCTTTAAGTCATGCATGTTGCTCAGGAACTCATTAAAGACATTGGTAAATTTAATTACTTCGTAACTTGCCGATTTTAGATACAATAATGGTGGAAAAGTGTCTAAGCAAATTGCATGTAACTGGTTGCTTTCTTTCATTATACAATCAGCTAGTGTATCAAAGTCCTTCTTTCGAATGGACTCCTCTACTTGAGATATTCTATCCTGGGCGTTTTGATGTCTGAATTTTATAAGTTCACTGGTTTGCATACTAAGCTGCATTCCTGTAGCACTTGAAATTTGCTTCACGGATGAATCCAAAACCAGAATAGTAACATACAACTCTGGCCAATAGTCAGCGGAATATATTTGCGTGGGTATTGATGGCTTACGATATGTCCATGTGACGAATCCACCGTAGATACTTCGACATGCACTACCTGATCCAATTCTAGCTGCTTCAGCAATACGATCATTGTTGGTTATTTGATAAAAATATGCCAGACCTATGGCTATAGATGACATTGAGGAAGCAGAACTAGCCAATCCGCTAGCCATTGGAAAACTATTCTCAGATAGAATATTAAAATAAAGCTGTCGATCACCTTTTTTGCTATATTGCTGTAGATAATTGATCATTTTGTTAATTCTATATGGGGTCTCATGGAGTTTCTGTCCATTGATTATGATGTTGTGAAATGATGCCAAATTTAAAGATACAGTTGTCGTAGTATTTAAGTCAGCGGAATCAAGTGTTAGTGATAATGATGAATTGTACGGGATATTATCGTCAACATCTGATTTACCCCAGTATTTTACAATCGCAATATTCGGCGCTGTTCTTACTGTAATTTTACTACAATCCATTATTTTTCAAAATGAAATAGAAGAAACTGCAAGTTTCTAAAAACGTTTATTTCATTGCAAATAATGTGTTTGTAGCTGATTTTTAACATCACACGGTATTTGGCTGCATGACTCATTCATTTGTCATCGTGCGTGTCGATACATTTCAGAGCTAATTTGACACGTTTACTTTATAAGAATTTAAATCATATTCTATAAATATTTGTAAAATACTTAAAATGTATTTACAACAAAGAAGTTGCTTTATAATTGTTTTTTAAATACTTAATGACATATTGAAAGGCAGATGATATTTACTGAAATGATTGTAGTACACAGTATGTACTAATAATAATTATTATTAAATACAACAGCAGCAAAAGAGCGTAGAGCTCGTACAGCCTGGGCAAGGGTAAAAAACAAATATCAATGAAAATCCGATTGCTCTAAGTTAATACATTCTTCAGACTTTTCTTGAATGACAAAATACTAAAGGCCGAAACCACTTGACTTGGTAGCTTATTCCAGCTTTTTCACGTTGGATTGACAATTGTATTAAATCTTCTTCGTGCACAAATGTGGGTCTTTAACGTGATGTGATGTCCCCTCAATCTGTTTGAATTTCGAAGTTCGAGCAGTTTACGACAAAAATGTTCTCTCTGCTTTTTTTGAACATTAAACGTTGTCCACACAAACATTAAATCAGATAACTTTAAAGATTTCTTCACTGTGGTCACACCAAGTGCGTGGAGTCGAAAAATGAATGAGAGCTTGCGTTGGCTGGGTACAAGATGTGTGGCCTTGCGTAATATAGATTCGTACAGGTTCATCTCTGTCGTAGTTTGAGGGTGGCAGGCAGGTGAAGCGTATCTCATTAAAGATAAGACATAAGCATTGTAAATTAACTTAAAACTGGATGCGTCAAGCTGGCCAATGGTCCTTCTAATAAGTCCTAAAATTCGACGGCATTTAGCAACTGTGTGACTGGTATGTGGGATGGTCGATAAGCTTCTATTTACGATCACTCCAAGGTCTTGAAATTGGAGAACTGTTTCAATTTCTCTTCCGTCAATGGTATATGATGAATTGATGTGTAGATGTCCGATGCGCATATGTTTTGACTTATCGGGGTTTAATACTAGTCCCCGTTGATTACACCATACCTTAATATTATCAATGTCTCTCTGGAGTATCATTGGATCTCGGCTATCGATTATTGGTCGCCAAATTTTCAAGTCGTCGGCATATAAGCTACATGGACTCGAAATAGCTGTAGTAAGCTCGTTAATGTAAATAATGAAGAGCAATGAACCGAGTACCGATCCCTGAGGAACACCGCGTCCCGGAGTTATTGTCTTTGACATATGTTTATTGCCCAATACAGTAATCTTCCGATTTATAGGGAAGGAGTTAATCCAATTTAGGAGGGTTCCTCTGATGCCGTACTGTTCCAGCGTAATAAGGAGGACATCATAGTATATCCGATCAAATGCTTTGCTGAGGTCGAAAAACAAAACATCAACACTAACTCCAGCCTCGGCATATCTGGTCCAATCACTTCTCGCAAGTACAAGGTTTGTGACAGTAGATCTTCCTGGGCGGAAACCATGCTGGTTGTCGCAGAGTACTTTGTTCCCTTCTAGGTACCCGATGATTCGTTTAAAGAGCAGTTTCTCTAGTACTTTAAAAGCAACGCAGGTAAGGTTTATTGGCCGATAGTTGCTTGCTAGATTACGGTCGCCTTTTTTGTAGAGAGGTCGGATTGTAGAACATTTCCAATCTGATGGTATACAGCCTGTTGACAAGGAGAAATCGAATATGGTGTGTAAAGGTTCATATATTACTGGTGCAAGTTCCCGAAGAAGAATTGGAGGAATATTGTCTGGTCCTGCCGCAATTGATCGTGGTAGCTTTAGAAGTTCGTTAAGAACCTCAAATTTATCAAATGGAGTAAATTCGTAACACGGATATTGAGCTGTGGAGACTCGGGGGCAATACTGACAGGTAGGACTCTCTAGCGTGAATTGATCCAGGAAAATATTGGCAATTGCTTTGTCATCAAATGTAAGCTCACCGGTTTCCATAAATATAGAGTAGATCTCAGGGGTAGTTGATTTAAATGAGCTGACATGTTTGAACAATTTACTGGGATATCTTTTTGATGATCGACAAAGATTGGAAACGAAGCACCTGCGTTTCTGACGTTTGAGTGCCGTTACTTGATTTCGTAATTCCTTGTAATCGGTCCAAGAACAATTCCATTTTTTGAATTTTTTGTAAATTTTGTCTCTTGTCTTAATCATTTGTTTAATCTGCGAGTCAAACCAAATAGGAGTTTTGTGGGATGTGCGCTGACGTTTTAAAGGAGAGAAGCAATTCAGAGAATTGATCAATGTAGATTTAAATCAAGGCATATTTTTTAAATATGAGAATATAAAATGGATTTAGTTTTAATGATCTTTGATGCATGTTAGTTGTCTTTTGAAAGTCTTCCTCGTGTTAACATAGTTAAAAAATATCAATTTATTAATTGCTAGAGATGATTGGTCCAGTGCTTTTGTTGCAGATGTCGACACCGACGTGGTATTCGTGGACTTCTCGGGTGCTTTCGATACAATCAATCATAATATACTTATTGGCAAACTTATAGGACTTCACTTTGATTCTGTAATTTTTAATTGGATTCGTGCGTATTTATTAGATAGAACTGCAGCAGTCAGAGTAAGTAGGACGTTGCCAGATTGGACTTCTATATGTAGTGTTGTACCACAAGGATCGATTTTAGGACCAATTTTATTTAATATATATTAACGAACTCCCATCATTACTGCTGTCAAAAACGTTGTTGTACGCCGATGATCTTAAGGTCTATCACTGTGTTGTTAATGACCTTGACCGACAAATGTTACAGTCTGATCTCGATACATTAACATATTGGTCAGCTGAGAACTGTTTAAGTATTAATGTGACAAAATGTGCATACATGCACATAGGGAATAAGTTTTCGACAACCAGCTACTCAATTAACTTACAACCAATTCCTATGGTTCGTCAATATAGAGACTTGGGCGTCGTCGTTTCGGATGATCTAGGCACTAGGAAAAATACGGAGCAAATATGTGCTAGAGCAACTCGAATTTCCGGTATGATTTCCAGATGTTTTAGTAAATTAGAAATTGAGTCATTTAAACTTTTATTCACTACTCTCTGTTCAAGTGTTCTTAACTATTGTTCTCCAGCATCATACCCAGTTAACAAATCGGAAGAGTTTCGTATTTAACAGGTATTGCGACGTTCTTCTAAACGGGTAGCGGGCCTTCATAACCTTACTTATAAGGAACGGTTAAGTCGCCTTAATATGCCCTCATTATCTTCACTGCGAGCACTAAATGACCTGGTTGTAGTGTGGAGGGCGATGAGCAATCCTGATAATCCCGTTAGAAGTCTATTTCGTACGCGAAATGACTCAAGATTACGTGGTCATCCACTTATGTTACAACGTAAACACTGGTGTAAAAAAGAAGCATTAATTTTGCCGTGCGTGTGATTACAGCTTGGAACAGTTTACCGGCGGAAGTGGTGAAGCAAACCAGCAGACGTGGATTTGTATCTACTTTGAAGAAACTGACTAATTTTAATTAATTTGTCGTTAGTTTCCTTTTTATATTTTAAATTGTGAAGGTGTCTATTGAGCTACGCTCGCTGACATTGTAGTAATAATAATTAATATTTTCATATTTATTCATATTTTTTATATTCAATAAAATATTAAATTTACAATATATAAATCAACAAAATATTATTAAAAATAAATTTAAACTATTTAGCGGAAAAATAATGGATGGGTAATAAATAATATACTTTGTATTATAATAAGATACTGGCGGAAAAATCGAGAAGATTCTAATATTTATTTTGTTTTCAAATTTTCAACCACAACTAGAGGTCATCATTAAGAAAACGACAATAAGATACTAGATAAGCAAATTTCATCAAAAGAAATACTTCATTAGCATGTATTTGTTCCAGCTGCTATGTTGGGTTGAAGAATATACTTCTTCCTGAAAACCTCTAATCCTTATTCTGATACATCGAATGCTATTTATTAGTCAATTCATTAAAAATAATTTTTATTCTAAATTTTAATTATAAATTTTAAATTGATATAAATATCAATTGTATAAAATCTTGTAAAATCTCATTATACAAGATGAGATTGATAAAATCTCATAAAATTATTTATTATTTATCCTTATTTTTATTTATATATCGTATAAAATACGTAGACTCAGTTATTTGATCTAACTTATTATTACAATTTCCTGATAAACAGGAAAGTTACAAAAATATTTTTAAAATCGAACTTTTTAAAACTTAAATTCACGTATAACATCTATACTATTATAATTCATCATGTGATGTTTTCACCTCATCTTCTCTGGGCATTACGTATAAACCTTCTGCAACTGTCCACAAGTTTTTATCACTCCTGATTTCATATCCAACTACTTCCATTTGACCACGAATTGGACTTCCATAGGTTTTACCACTTATATGAAGATATACACCCATTTCCGCATGCATCAAGCGAACTTTAGCGTCTCGCCTCCAGTAAGTGTCACTGCATTTTATTACCCAATCATCTAGCTGATCACCCAAACCATCTTCTCCGAAAGCACTAATTTCCAAATTATCGGAGAGCGGAGAACTAAAATGATGGCTGTGCAGAAACTTTTTCGTATCAAGATGCATCAGTCTAATTTTGGAATTACACTTAAACAATGTTCCACGTTTAATAGATTCATTAAATGCAGGAAAAATTTGCCAATAACTGTTGTGATCATCCGATTCTGTTACTGCTGTAACCGATTGTTGTCCGCTTCCGGTAGCGTAATTTATCCTGTGACTATGCAATCGCACATTGAACGCTTTATTCAATAACTTGACTACAGAATGTCCAGTCACAAATTCAGTTGTTTCCTTGGCCAGAGTTATATGTTCAAAATATAAAAAGAGTTGAAGCAGCAGTATAAACGGCAAGTTAAAAAATAAACTCATTATTTTACTCTGAAAATAAAGGAAAGTTTAATTTAAATTATTAAATAAGCGAATAAAATTTATAAAAATTAATGTGATTTGACATCGTGGCGGTAAAGAATTTTATGAATTTCGAAATGTCAACATTTCTTTAAATGTTTTCTATTCAAAATTACAAAATATTAGATCACTTTAATGAGGCTACATTTTGAACAATAAACAATTTAAAAAATTGAACTAACTTTATCTTAAAAAAGAATTTTTCTGACCCAGTATTTTAAAACCTAATATTAGATAATAAACCAAAATTGTAATAAAGATTAGAGGTCATTAAAAAGAATATCTTTGTTGTCAGACCCTAACAAAGCACCCGAGGCAATTACATGCCGATGATGTATTTACTCTGAAATACTATAATTATCTGAAGTTATTTCACATCTTATAACACAGTGTACATTAATCACTATTCATCCAAAAATATGACACATAAGAGGTTGAATTTACTTTTAATGGTATTTTATGATTTATAAATGACAATTTTCTTTTCGATTTTTACAGTAAAATAAAAAATGTATTCCTTATTATTTCGTATCAATACGACGACATATTATCGGGAAAACAGTCTACAAGTAAATAGTGGCATGTCAATAGATCACATCTGAAGCAACTAAATCCTCGTCGCAGCCTCACTCGCCGGGAATCAACTCCCTCTCGATGTCCGCTGTGCTCCCTCCTTTATCACATTCAAACACCTCCTCCGTTCACACCTCGACACATTATTTACATTTTTGTTTTGTTGTGGTCAAGTAAGCGTGTGCCGGCACGCATTTGCCATGTTAAAATAAATCTTTTTTTCTTAAAACATATTTTGTATTATAGATAAATTTTAAAATGCAAATATCTAATTGATACGGATTTTATTACCGAGTAATGTATTTTATGAAAAGTACATTAATAATAATCTCTAATAATATTTTCATTAATAATTCATATAAAGTGATACCTATCAATATTAAGGATTAATATTATTATAACAAACAGAATCAAATTAGCTACAAGCTCGTGCCGCTTACAAAACATGATAAAATAAAAAAAAATTCAATCAAATAGTAGTTGCAAATTCCTTCTTTCGGCTTCGATGTCTTTCTTGATAGCATCACTAGATATACTACTAGAGATATCAAGGCACTTTAGTGCATTCCACCCGTTAATTACCCTGGTTGCAAATCGATGGTGAACAGGAATTCTTGTAGTTGGCTTTATTAATTTCCACACATGCCCACGAGTTTCTCGTCTATCATTCACGGATAATAAGCTAGAGAGATAATATCATTACTTTACTGTTCTCGTGATCATTACATCACGAGAACTGTCCATGAATATACATTAGCAGATACTTTTACACTGGGGATGTTAATAGCATATATTACTTATCTCGTTTAACATCGTTTATTATTTAAAACCGTCATTATTGAAAATTCATAAAAATCCGTTTTTATCATTATCTTTACTCTGTTTTGTTCGGCTATACAACTCGCTAGTTCGTCCTCACATCGAATATGCAATCCAAGCGTCGTTTCTTTTCACGATAGACGAAATGAGAGAGTTAGATAAAATTCTTCGGCGTGACAGCAAACTCATTCGAAGAGGTGAAATAATGAGTTTTAATAAGCGATTAGTATCAGTGCCAACCAGACTACTCGTTCTAAATATGCTCGCGATGTGGTATATAGTAAATGGAGTTGATTTCCAAACGACTATATTATTATAACATGCAAGACTATAGCCATGCAGCTGTTATGTCTGCTCACAGTAAAACTAATTTATGTCAACAAAATCTTAATCCAATTTTATAACATAAAGAAATGAATAATTCAGGTCAACAAGATATAATATAAATTATTTAGTGTGAACTCTTCACAAACTCTTCAGTTCCGCCACGAGCGGCTTGTGTCCAAGCTCGCCACATCCTCCCCGCCGGCGTCTACCTGGCTTGTCTCCTTTGCCGTATTTGCAGCTGATTCGGTTGGCGCGTCCAATGCTTGTAACGGAACCCCACATGATCCGGATACAAGATATTGAAACAAAGTGGGATCCGGAACCCCACTTAATCCGGATACAGGATATTGAAATTATAATTTTTGCAAAGCCATGTAATTAGCGTTATTTTTGAAGTGCAAACTATTTGATATGTTGACGACATTCTCTAGAAATTTGTTCCAAAGTTTCAACGCTCGATGAGAAAGGCGATATAGTCTTCCGAGTTCGCCGTGATGCAGGGTCCTCACAGTAAGAGAGTGACCTCGGTTAGTAGTTCGCTGGCTTCGCTGAATACAGTCGACCTGGAATCCGAAACGTTTGAATAACATATCCCTAAAACATAAAATATCAAGACATAATAAACTAGTACGGACTGAAGGAACTCCTATATTGCGCAAGCAGTCCTCATAAACCACAAAAGTCATTACGGTTTATTAAAGTTATTGTTACTAATTATTTTCATGACTTAATTTCTTTGTAATTTATAATTTTTATGAATTCATTAATAGGAGGTAACTTACCAAGTAAGTTTTGCTATGATAAAACGATCAATAAAATTAAATTTTTAATGAGGTAGATAAGGGGGCCTTGGAGAAATTTTGGAGAGTCCTGTCGGATTATAAAGAAATTGGGAAGGCTCCTGAAGACCAAAATGGGACCTGGCGGATTTCTTAGAGGCTGATGTTTTTACGCCTTTACCCTGATATTTGTGTTGTTATAAGAAAATTGTTGATCACATTTCCATAATCATTCATAGTAGAACAAGGATTTAATGCCGTTGAAAGTCTTGTCTCGAAAGAGAAATTGGGTGCATGTAGGAGAACGTGTATATTTTAGATAAATTTTGAGAAATATAAAAAAATGATTTATTTTAACGTGGCAAATGCTTGACAGCGCACGCGTACAAATCCACAACAAAACAAAAATGTAAATCATGTCGAGAAGGTGTGAACTGAGGAGGCATGCACCCGCCCGTCCCATACACGATATCGCAATTTCTGCCTCCAACTGTTTTACTTCTATCTACAGACGTCTATCCTATCTTCGTCTCGTTCTAAACCCAGACATGTTCAAAATAATGTGGATCCTCCCCCGTCAACCTAACATATCCCCTTCCCCTGTATATTTTGCCTCATCGATCATCCCCATAGTACACAATCTCAATTACTTAGGATTCCATTTCGATGATCACCTTTCCCTTAATCCCATCGTCCGTGAGAAGGTCCCCTCGTCTAACTTAATTCTTCGTGACATCCGCCGTATCCGCCCCCTATCGACTTCCGTTCCTGTATGTCTCTTCTTTCATCGTTTCTTTTCCATAAAATCGATTACTGCCTCAGCCTTTTTGCCAATTCTCCAAAATCCATCATCCTACCCCTATGCCGAATAATCAAATCCGCCGTTCGAGTGCTCCTACCTCTCCGTCGCTTCGACCACACATCCACATATTTTGTCCAACTCTCTTGGTCCACCATCTACATCCACATCAAACTCCGCCTTCTTCTCGTAACTTTTCGTCTCATCGCTGTCGGCTCCGCATCGTTCATCAACCTCCCTTTCTTAGACGACACTCGCCCTATCTCGCTATCGCTGCGTTCCCGTGATTCCCTTTTACTCCACGTTTCCAATTACTCTAACAACTACGGTCTCCGATCCTTCCTCGTCGCCGCCTCACTCGCCCGGAATCAACTCCCTCTCGACGTCCGTCGCGTTCCCTCCTTTATCACATTCAAACACTCCTCCGTTCACACCTTCTCAACATAAAAAAATTTCGTTTCTGATAAACATACAAAGCACTTTCAATTAGCAGCCGATCATAAAAAAAATTTGGTTTCTTATAAACATAAAAATCAAATTTCACAATGAAGAAAGCAAATTCGAAGAGAGCGTCAAACACTATACATATCACGCAACATCGTAATGCGTATAAGCGGCTAGAGGTCGAATGCTGCAATAAAGGCTGTGAAGTGTGGTCTATTGTCGACATTCCTTTAAATACCGAGTCGTCACTCAAGAGCAAGGACTTTTATTGCGGCTTTTGTTCTGCTACAATGATTTCGGCCCTCCAAATGAAACTAGTGCAAGATATGGTTTGTGATGTGAATTGTTGTGATATATCGTTACCTATCAACTTAAATGACGTTCGTGTCTCTCAAGACAGCACGGACCATCAAACTTCGATAAACACCTGTACCGTTAATCCTGTCGTTAAGCTGCCATTAGATGACAGTTCAACTCCTGACCTATGTGAACCGAGGATTGAATTACCTTCACTGTCATCTACGCATCAGCACGATAATACTTCAAATGCCGAACTTCAAATGCTGTCATCCTTTCAGGACAAAGAAAAATCGGTCATTCATGTTGAACAATCTACACCAGCTGTAAACAAAGGAAGGGTATGGCGCAACACTCTATTGCAACCTACACGAAACGCTGGATCGACATACCATCAATTGGGTGAAATCAGAGGTAGCGATTCGAGTGTGGCCATCGATAGAAAACAGAAGGCCAAAAATAAGAATAAATCAGGAAATTATTTACCTTCAAATGGTCAGAGCATTTCTTTGGACAACGCTCCTTCTACAAACTACCGTTCGCATCCAGATAGGTCTTGCAATATCCTATTTAGTGGTATCGCTGAATCAAAGGCCAGTAACTCACAAACACGTATGAATGATGATGTGTCCAGCCTCCGTACTGTGTTCTGTCAGTTACTCTTAGAAGGTGATGAGAAGCTAGCTTCTACTCTGAAGGTTACAAAGTTGTTTCGACTTGGAATAAAGGTGGTAGAGAAACCAAGATTGTTGAAAGTTGTATTATCTTCCGCAAAACATGCAGACCTTTTGCTCAAACGTGGTTTTCGACTTAAAGATTATCCACATCGTATTCTTAAGGATCTGAGTCTCGAAGATCGTTTAAAGTTGAAAGAAGCAAAAACAGTATTACGAAACCGGCTATCTGAAGGTGAAACGAACTTATGCATACGAAATTTTCAGGTTGTCAGGTGGCACCCAGTAGTTCGTTGGAATCCCATAACGATCAACAGCGTCACTTAGCAATATCCAGTTTGAATTTTGCTAGTTCGTTTGGAAAAGGTAGTTTCAACAGTCATTCATCGCAACTCTTCAATAGCGTTAGTTTCAATTCTGATCTGGGGCACTTAGTTTCATTCAACAAATTATTCACCGTTCCTAGTAATCCCTTACCACAACCCACACGCTATTTATCGATTGGGTATTCTAATCTTCGTAGTTTGCCTGCTCAAATAGTGGAGTTGAAGTATCACATGCCCTCTCATTCGTATGACATTTTCTGCGTTGCTGAATTTTGGTTGCATCAATATATTGTCGATACCACTGTGAACATTCCTGGATTTCGCCTTATACGAAGCGACAGGATATCAGGTAGGCGAGATGGCGGTGTCGCCGCGTATGTCAGAGAAAATTTCCTCGTATCTGAGGTGTTGAATATTTGTGACCCTTGTGGGTCGTTTGAGACTCTATGCTTCCGTATTGATCACTCAGCGACCAGTATGAATTTTTGCGTCGTGTATCGATCTCCGTCAGTAATTGCAGACACTGATCAACTAAAACTTATTTTACAATCGGTATGTTCCTCCCCTCACTTTATTCTTTTGGGCGATTTTAATCTTCCACGATCTAGATGGTCAGACTATGTCTTTTCTGATGGTAGTTCCACGGAAAGGGAAATATCTGAGTTCCTTGCTGAGGAACTCATGCTGATTCAGCATGTACAAGAACCAACTTGCTTAACTTCAAGATCGGATTCGGTACTTGATCTGGTGTTTTCCAGATATGTAGGAGACATAATCAAAGTTGATCATCTCCCTCCTTTAGGAAGTAGTGACCACTGCTTGCTCTCCTTGACGGCTGTCCCTTATTCCAGATTCTGTCCACCTTGTTCAAAAACTTACAAACGTCATTGGTCGAAAGTGAGAAGAGAAGATGTTTTGAGAGTTTACAACCAATTCCCGTGTACTTTTATGAACACGGACAAGCTATCATTGAATATGATCACTGATTACCTACATAAATTATCTGATATTCTTGCCCCTATGCGCGAATCCTCTTATGCTGCTAAGTCACCTGCATGGATAGTTTCCAACGTCAGACAACTAATAAGTTCAAGAAATTGTTTATGGAAGCTTCAGCGTTCTGACTCTAGTTTCTCTGCCAGATATAAATATGTTCGAAATCTTTGTACTAGAGTGAAAGCAACAAAACGATGTGCATTCGAATCGTCTATCGCTAATAATGTAACACGAAATCCAAAACTATTCTGGGCCTATGTTCGTCGCAACAGAACCCTTAATACAGAAATCAAGTATGTCCTTAATGCGGAGGGATGTATGATAACTTCTCAGAGTGGTATTGTGGAATGCCTTGCTACGTCTTTTTCGATACCGACAAATAATTCACAAAGAGCTTCTATCACTTCGCATGGTGTAGCATTAAAGCAATCTTCGCGTTTTATTCCAGTAACGATTAGTGAGATTGTAAGTCAGCTTGATCAGCTTGACCCATTTAGCTCTACTGGCCCTGATGACATTTCTCCGTTTCTCTTGAAGAATTTATCTAGATATTTGGCTCCTTCCCTTCTTGCTATTTTTGAGAACAGTTTGACCAGTGGATGTGTTCCTGAAGTCTGGAAAACTGCCATCGTAGTTCCGATCCCAAAGAAAACCATTGCAACGGCTTGTACTGACTATAGACCAATCAGCCTGACTAGTTCTCTATGCAAAGTGCTTGAAAAGTTGATCGCCACCCGGATCAGGCATCACTTGAGGGAACTCGGAATAATGTCGTCTTCTCAGCACGGTTTCCTCCCTGGTCGTTCCTGCTTAACAAACTTATTGACTTCACGCGAAATGTGGGTTGAGGCGGTCAGTCGCGGCCAATCAATTAATGTGGTATTCATTGACTTTTCAAGAGCATTCGATCGGGTGCCGCATGAGAGCTTGGTAGCATTACTATTTAACTACGGCATTCCTGTAATGTTGTGTAATTGGATTCAAGATTTCCTACGTAATCGTTTCTTTAAGGTGAGAGTTGGCACCCATCTTTCCACTTCCAGACGCGTTTACTGTGGTGTTCCGCAGGGTACCGTACTAGGACCTCTGCTGTTTATTGTGTTCCTTAACGATTTGTTGCTGCGGATTCAGAGTCCCTGTCTTGCTTTTGCTGACGACCTCAAAATATGGTATGTAGATGATATTGATCCGCTTGGCATTTCCCTGCAGGAAGACCTTAATGAAATATACCAATGGAGTGAGGCTACTGGTATGAAGATCAATGTTGACAAATGCGGCCACATGAAATTAGGAAGGCGTTGCGATGACCGTCGTTTTCGCCTCGGAACTTCAATTCTTAATGTCGTCATGGAGTATAGGGATCTGGGTGTCATGGTGCATAGGACATTGAAATCCCGATCAAATACAGAGTTTGCCTATAGCAAGGCTTTGCGAGCTATGTACTGCGTCAAAAATGCATTTAATCGTATTAATCCATACGTCTTCAAACGGCTTTACTGCGCTCTTGTTCGCCCGCATATAGAGTACTGCGTGCAAGCAGTTTTTCCATACACTAAGAAAGAGTTCAATAGACTAGAGTCAATCCTTCGTAGAGGTTCTCGAATGTGTATAGATGGATCATATTCATATCGTGAGCGGCTTGAATTTCTAAAGATACCATCTTTGGGTCAGAGGCTATATTACCTAGACTTTGTTGCATTATGGCGAATGGTTAATGGGATAGATGGTTTTCCCTCGTGCTATGTTAAAGTTTCTTCTCAGACGCATCGTGGCAACCCGTTAAAACTAATTAAGTTTCCCCACGGTAAAGTAGTGAGTTTGGCTAGGCTCTCACATCGAGCATTAAACGCCTGGAACACGTTGCCAGGAGAAATAGCATGTACCAAGGACTTATCTCAATTTAAAGTTCAACTTCGTCAGTGGATTAACGATCATGGCATTCCGAATGTATACAATATTATGTAACCGCTATTAACTTTTTTTCTTCCTTTCTTTTCTTTTTTATTTCCTATGTGATCAGTTGAAACAGCCATTTGGCTATAACTTGTAATACTAATAATAATAATATTATTATTTACATTTTTATTTTGTTGTGGTCATGTAAGCGTGCGCTGTCACGCATTTGCCACGTTAAAATGAATCATTTTTTATATTTCTCAAAATTTATCTAAAATATACACGTTCTCCTACATGTACCCAATTTCTCTTTCGAGACAAGACTTTCAACGGCATTAAATCCTTGTTCTACTATGAATGATTATGGAAATGTGATCAACAATTTTCTTATAACAACACAAATATCAGGGTAAAGGCGTAAAAATATCAGTCTCTAAGAAATCCGCCAGGTCCCATTTTGGTCTTCAGGAGCCTTCCCAATTTCTTTATAATCCGACAGGACTCTCCAAAATTTCTCCAAGGCCCCCTTATCTACCTCATTAAAAATTTAATTTTATTGATCGTTTTATCATAGCAAAACTTACTTGGTAAGTTACCTCCTATTAATGAATTCATAAAAATTATAAATTACAAAGAAATTAAGTCATGAAAATAATTAGTAACAATAACTTTAATAAACCGTAATGACTTTTGTGGTTTATGAGGACTGCTTGCGCAATATAGGAGTTCCTTCAGTCCGTACTAGTTTATTATGTCTTGATATTTTATGTTTTAGGGATATGTTATTCATACGTTTCGGATTCCAGGTCGACTGTATTTGACAAGGTTGCGGAGAATCAAGGTAACTGAGCGTACTTTATCTCTAACTAAAGGTTTAAGCTCCCTCCTTTATCACTTTTAAATACCTCCTCCGTTCACACCTTCTCGACACATGATTTATATTTTTGTTTTGTTGTGGTCATGTAAGCATGCGCTTGTACGCATTTGCCACCTCAATATATTTTTTCCGATAAAGTTTTTTGTTAGTCGTAGATTATTTTTAAGAAAACGCACCCTTGTCACTTGTCCAAAGATCTGCGGCCCATTTCGATCCAAAACTCCAGCATCTCCAATTTCGAAAAAGCGTTTGCGCGTAAAATCTGTGACCGTTTAAGTAGGCGCAATTTAATCCCAACTGATTTTTATGGGTTTGTGAAAGGTTGCTCAGTCCATTCAGCAAATGGTGAAGTGCAACAGTTTTGTCTCTTCTTTCAAGTCCCTCGGGATTCCTGCGATAATTGTTAACAAAGTATAGATATTGTTGTTCACTTAGCGTTTCTTCTACGGAGACGACCCTGGTGAGCGTAAGTTCTACAAAATTATAGGTGTGCCTTAATACTCCCCGATTTCTCTTATCTGATATCTTGCTGCTTCGATTGTACTTTTCAAATATTTTGACGTGATCATAATCTAGTGGTATACACTAATGATACCACAACTATGTTCTTTGGACGCAAGTGAAAAATATGTAGTCTCTAAAATCAGTTAATTATTTACTATATTAATTCACCAGTTACCCCCATCAAATCCTCTTCTCAATCATTCCGAATCGCAGGTGATAGTCTCTAACAAAGCTCCTGATACAAAGAAAAATTTAAGGAGACTAGCACTGTCATCTCTCTCCTCCATTAAATGAATAATCAACCCTCGCTGTCTTTACACATGGAGTAAGATACCTAAGATTTACCATTACGGTTAAAGAGACTGCCGGATCCGCTTTTATTCAAGAGTGTACTGAAGAGAGCTTGATGGACCCTTAAACGGCTCGACATCTGTGGTGCGTTTCAGAGCATCTCAGCTGCGTTTCTGGCGAACCTGAGCAATATCGGAGCTTTTCTTTTCTAGAAGACGGCTCCATAAGCAAAGACCAAGATTTCTTAAGCTCCTCATGTCGAGATTACTAACCATCGTGCGCGTCGATTGGGCTCTAAGGTGTGAGAAACCTCGAGTGGTTCTATTGGAAGGATACGCGTTGGTGTTTACTGGTAAGCCCTGATTTCACTAAAATAATGACAAACTGGCTGAAAACTGCAACTATTATTATAACTTGATGCGGTGTTTTCCAGAAGATGACTTTTACTTTCCATTTCGAACTTACTGTATTTTTTATCTATCATTGACGTATTTTATTTAAAACAAAATCTTTTAGCTTTTGGTTTCTACCACAGGAGGCTTGTAACAGTTTTAAAAGATTTTTTCGCTTGTTAAGCAAACATCAAGAGAAACCGATAGCAACTATAACGAGAAAAATAAAAGACCACGAAATATTTAAACTATCTCAAGATAGTTTAAACTATCTTGAGACCCATTAACTACTTACATTCCAGATTATTCCTGTCAGTTCCAGATTATTCCTGTCAGTTCCAGATTATTCCTGTCAGTTCCAGATTATTCCTGTCAGTTCCAGATTATTCCTGTCAGTTCCAGATTATTCCTGTCAGTTCCAGATTATTCCTGTCAGTTCCGCTCGCTACGCTCGCGGATTGAGCTCAATCTATCGATAAAAGGTCATGCCTAAAAAAGCGCGATCTCAGATCCCTGTTCCTGATCAACAATCTTCCACATCTAAATGCAATGATGGTTATACCAGCTTTGAAGTTGGATGCGATTCCAAAGATTGCGATGTATGGACACTTGTTCGTGTTAAAATATCCGACCACTCGGTGTATAAACGTAAACATTTCACTTGCGGTTTTTGTACATCAGTACGACTACTACAGTTATCCTGCTCATCTACTCCTGTATCACACACTACCACTCAGACCAATGCTGTTTTAGATGTTTCCCTCGCATCAACACCTGACTTCGCATCATATAATCCCATTATTGAACCTACTCTCTCACACACTCCTCGTTCAACTACGTACCAAACTTCCATTAATCTTTCTCATTCTAACAATGCTAACGGCAAAGCTTTTCATCTCGTACCTCCTCTTTCCTATTCCTCCCCCAATCTAAATAAATCTCAAACTTCTTTATTCTCCTCACGAACTCCTTACTCGACCCCCCTGTATCACCTCTCAATAATTTACACCCTTCCATCAAAATCATTTCCAGTAACATTTCCGATCAACTAATTCAACACTCCATTCCTGTCACTCATGCCCCAACCTATTTTAATTCTCCTTACTCTACCTCCCACGTAACACTTCCCAATAAGTTACATCCTTCATTTAAAATCATATCCAGTCACATCTCTGATCAACCGATTCAACACCCCGCTCCTGTCACACTTGCTCCAACCAATATTAATTCTTTATCAAGCACCCCTGTCATTTCCACTTCTATCTGCTCATCTACCTCGACTCCAACCAGCTCTGTCCGTCCACCACTTCCACGAAATCGTTTTCCTTCGCGCGATCGCTGTATAATCATATCAAACTTAAAGCTTTCCGAATCTGCTTCTCCACAATCTCGCCTCGATGATGATGTATCTGCTTTCAGGTCTATCCTAGCAACCATTCTTCCTGATGATAACCCATCACTCTTCAATAATATCGCTCCTGTATCCTTTATTCGTTTAAACAAATCCACTAAATCAAATCATCTCAGTCCTCCACTCTTAAAAATCGTTTTCCGACATAGTTCACATGCCTCTTCGGTACTCTCCCAACGTTTTAAACTTCTTACCACTTCATCTACTTGCCGTATCTTTCCTGACCGCTCCCCTTCTGATATTGCCCAGCTCAATTTAGCTCGCATTGAAAAACATCGACGTGAAACAAACGGCGAGTCATCCTTATCTATACGTAAAATCAACGGAAATTTTCACGTTCTTCACACAAGGCCAAAAATTCGATGGCGTCCCATCTCTCCCCCTTGTCTTCTTCGCTAGTCGATCTCGCTCCTAAGCATACTTTTCGTCTTAGTCTATTCAATACTCGCTCCATTCTTCATAAAGCTGATATGCTTCTCGATATCTTCGATCAATTATCTATCGATATTCTCTGCATTACCGAATCCTGGCACACTGACTCCAACGATCTTGCTATTCGTCGTCTATGTCGCTCTGGTTGTTCTCTAGTTGA
Source organism: Pomphorhynchus laevis (assembly GCA_012934845.2). Classification (NCBI taxonomy): domain Eukaryota; kingdom Metazoa; phylum Acanthocephala; class Palaeacanthocephala; order Echinorhynchida; family Pomphorhynchidae; genus Pomphorhynchus; species Pomphorhynchus laevis. The sequence goes on along the minus strand of WNNJ02000009.1, from coordinate 67,586 downwards.
ATCAGCTCGTCAAATTACATCTCATACATCTACTGCGTCTAACCATGGCGGTATTGTTGCCATTGCTCGTCACCCAATGTCTTTACGTAAAATCAACGTTAACATCCGTTACACCTCGTTCGAATTACTCATATGCAGATTATCAACGCCTTTCCCTCTGGAACTTGTGATTGTATACCGTCCAGGTTCAGTTGCCCCATCACGTATCTTCTTTAACGACCTTGCAGATCTAATGTCTCACTGTTCATTGTCTTATACTCCTTCTTTTGTTCTCGGTGACTTTAACATTCGTCTTGATCGCCCGTCTGACTCTGACTCTATCACTTTAACTAATCTTTTTTCTGATTTTAACTATAAATTACTTTCAACAAGCCCAACTCATATTCTCGGCGGTGCTCTCGACATCATTGCTGTTCCTAACTGCTTCAATGACTATACCTCCTTGTCAATTACTGATCCTGGTTTGTCCGATCATTTCCTTGTCACTCTTACTCTTACTCGTCCCCATCCTCCTTCTCCGCCTTTACCATTATCTACACCAAGTCGACCCTGGAAGCTTCTCGATATCCCTATTCTCTGCACAGCCTTACTCAATTCTTCACTCTTTTCACTTCCTCTTAACTATCTCTCTCCCGATGATCTCTGCATTCTGTTTGATTCTGAACTTACGTCGATCCTCAATAACCTTCTACCTAGTCGACTTCGACGTTCCCAGCGCTTGCGCCATGCTCCCTGGTTCGATTCTGACTGTAGTCTTTCTAAGCGTCGACTCCGTCACTCTTTTCGTATGTATAAACGCTTTCTTAAACGTTCACCCAACTCACTCCCTCCAAATCTTCGTGATTCCTACTTTTCTCAACGCCGTTCACATCTCATTCTTATACGTACTAAACGTACTCTCTTTTGGCGAAATCAACTCGAGTCATCTTCCAACTCGAAATCTCATTGGAAAATCTTAAACTCAATTCTTTCACGATCATCTACCCCTTGTAATATAAATCCTGATGAATTTTCTTCTTATCTACAAACTAAGCTATCTAATTTACTTTCCCTACTACCCATAGCCCCCTTGTACCCACTCTTATCTTTAAATACTTCCCTCCCAGAACTATTCCACCTTCTTCCCGTTTCGTCTGATGAAGTTTCTTCGGTTCTGCTGTCATTACCTAATAAAACCTCTCCTTCTGACCCAATTCCCACTCACTTACTTAAAAATATCTGCACTTTTATCTTACCCTTCCTAACCACATTGTTTCAACTCGTCCATCCGTAGCTGTACATTTCCTTCCATCTGGAAATGCGCCACTGTTCGTCCTATCATCAAAAAGCAATCTCTCGACTCTTCACTACCATCTTCGTACCGTCCAATCTCACTTCTCCCAACCCTCTCTAAACTCCTTGAGCGTCTCGTTCTTAAGCAAGTTAATACATATCTCTATTCCTCTAACTTATTTCCTCCCTTCCAAGCCGCTTTTCGCTCTAATTACTCTACCGAAATTGCATGTCTTAAAGTTTATAACGACTTACTCATATCGCGCGATCATAAATTATGTAGTGTCATAGTTTCTCTTGATCTATCGTCTGCTTTTGACATCGTCGATCACTCGATTCTTCTCCATCGCCTTCGTCATGATTATGGCTTCTCTTTACCCACTGTATCATGGTTTTCTTCATATCTATCAAACCGTACATTTCGCGTATATTCTAACTCTTCTCTCTCCCATCCTTCGTCCATTCCGTCCGGTGTTCCGCAAGGCTCCGTATTAGGCCCTATACTTTTCTCTCTTCTTCTTGGTGATTTGTCTTCGATTTCTCATAAATTTAACTTCCATGTTATGCAATATGCTGATGACATTCTCATCTATGCTCATGCACCTGTTTATCGTATTCGCGATCTTAGTGTTTCTGCTTCCGACTGTCTTGTCTCAATTTCCAATCATCTTTCTTCCCTTCGCCTTTCTCTGAATCCTGATAAATCCAAAATTATGTGGATCCTACCTCGACGCCTCGGCTTCGAACCTCCCTCCGTATCATTAAATTCTACAATTCTTCCTATCGTTGATAATCTCGTTTTCCTAGGCTTCCATTTTGACAACCGACTTTCACTTAAACCTTTCGTTAGAGATAAAGTACGCTCATCTACCTTGATACTCCGCAACCTCCGTCAAGTTCGTAGATTGATCGATTTCCCTTCTTGTATGACTCTCATATCATCTCTCCTTTTTTCTAGACTCGATTATTGTCTTAGTCTATTTTCCAACTCACCTAAATCCACTCTTCTTCCCCTACAACGCATCGTCAACGCAGCTGTCCGAATTCTCCTCCGTCTTCGTCGTTTTGATCACACATCCTACCATCTTGCTTCTCTCGATTTGCCTACAATTTATTGTCGTGTTCAAATTCGTCTTCTTATCGTTGCTTTCCGCCTTGTAACTTTTCATACCCCTTCATTTCTCAACCTTCCTTTTCTTGATAATTCCCGTCCTGTTTACTGTTCCTTGCGTTCCTGTAATTCCCTTCTTTTACATGTCCCAAACTACTCTACCTCCTTTGGACTCCGCTCCTTCCTGGTGGCTGCTCCTCTATCGTGGAATCATCTGCCCATTCATATACGCCAATCAACTTCCCTGCAGTGCTTCAAACGACAAATCCGATCCCATCTGAACAATTTAACTGCTTGACTTTCTCATTTTTGTTTGTGGACTTGTAAGCGTACAGCTTGTACGCATTTGCCACATTAAATAAATTTGTATTGTATTATTAAAAGAATTATTGAAGCTAGATCAACGAAAAAAGGACAATTTTATTTGATATTTCGCTAACTTCTGTTAGCATCTTCAGAAAATTACAATCTGATTTCAATTTGGTTGTAATTGAAAATTACAATTTGATTGTAATTATTTATATGTGACTTATTATTTGCTCGATGTTTATGAATAACCCTTTATTTTGTAATTTGTTATCAGATTCGAGTATTTTGAATTTAAAAATATATTTAATAAGATGTACTGACATGTTATAACATAAATGTAATAGTTTGAGCGTATTTAACCCCGCTGCTATCATGATAGACGAATATGGGCTGAACTCTGATAACATAGAAGTTCCTCTTGAAGACCTCTAATCCTTATTATTATACATTGTCTATTATTTATTAATCAATGATCTGATATGTATTATATCACATAATATCGCAATTATTTGATAATGTTATTATAATTTCGCTGGTATTTTTGTTATAAATAACTTACTCGTTATCTTCTTCATAAGTGAATATTAACTTTAAAGGACATTAGATATTATTCTTAACTTTATGCATAACTCTTTATTGGATTTGTATTTCTCAGTTTGTACTTTCATAAAATGAAAAGTATCTGGATGATTATTGAATGAATTATAAATTTAAAAGTTAAATTTATTCATAACATAAACTTATAATATTATAAACTTATAGCGTTTTTTATTATGTATTTTGATAAGTTATAATATAGAAGTTATCGAAATATCAAAAATATTTTCTTCTTTTCAACTATAAATAAAACTCTAATATGAACTTTTCTATCAAATACTTTTTGTTGATCTGAAAAGGTATTTGTAGATACCGGGTTATATCAAGGCCAATTGCAATTGATTCATCAGAAAATTCATTTGTAATTGTTCATGCAATTGACAAACTTGTCGACAACGTTTGAAATTAATTATTCAATAGGATGTAAAAGGCTCAAATCAATAATTGACAAACTTGTCGACAACGTTCGAAATTAATTATTCAATAGTTCAAATCAATAATAATGCTTCTGACAAACACAAACTTTAAAAAATTAACAACAATTTCAGCTGAATTTCATTCGTTTAACATTTAAATTGACTGTGTTAGGATTGTCAAGTTGGTAAAATTGTTTCAACAATGATACACTCCCATCTCTGAACAGATCATCGGCCACATATGTTCGTAGTTCACTCGTATACGAAGAAGATGGGATTCGACGAACATCAAGTACAGATCCACATCCTCCGAAGCGAGGGTTGCTACATGCGTAAATACACGATCTAATGTTCATTAGCCTTAGAGCATAAGTACACATTATGCAAGGTTCACAAGTAACGTACATTGTACAATCAGCAAAACCCTAAAATACATTTGTACGTTCTAATTAAATAGTTTTGATCAATAATATACCAGCAATGAAAATATAATGCGAATTTATTATTCATTTACAATATCCATTAACTTTAATACAAATGTGTTATCACAATGTGATTTTTGAACAAATTAATACGTAAAATTTGAAGAAAACAAAAGTTAAAAAATGTTTCTTTTAATTCAGAAAATAACTCGATGGGTCAATTTTTGTTATTCACATAAGTCTAAAACTGTTCTGTTTTTAAAACTGTTTTATTTAATTACATAAATTTTATTAAATAACTTTTTTATTAAAGAAAGTCTGATAACTACAAATCAAATCAGCTAACTGAGTCTACGTATTTAATATAATTATAAAATAAACAAAACATAATAATGCTAAATCAAAATTGAATAATTAATTAATAAAATTAATAATTGTTTTTAGATTTTATATAATTTATATCAAGTTAAAATAAAAATTTGAAATTTAAAATAAAAATCATTTTTATAAATTGACTAATAGACGTTGTATCAGAATAAGGATTTATTCTGATATCGATTTATTAAGGATTTATTATGTAAACCGATTTATACTGATAAATCGATTTGCATAATTTTCGTATAGGTTAAATATAGGTTAATTAAATATTGAACTATTCTATAAAATTTCAAAATAAACTTTGATTAGGAAAATATTATTAAACAGTTTTACTTTTTAATAAAACCTTTAAATTAAAAATTTCTTATTTCGAGGTTTAATTGAAGAGTTCAGGGCGAATAAGTAATTGTAGATAAAAATATATTTGCTGCAATGCTACAAATCACGACTAAATCACGACTTCGGGTATCAGGTTTTTTTGACTACATCAAAAAATGATAATGTAAAATATTATAATTTAAAATATATATAATATATTATGATGTAAAATACTATACATAATGAAGGTCTTGCTTTTACACTGGGAAATGGTCAGCGATCTCGATTCTGTCTTTTATCGTTTTTCGTCCTATTAATTAAGATTTGATTCCCTTAAACTACATTTATTAAGTTTATCTTTGTATCCTCTGATTTTGCTTGTAGGTGATTTCAAATAGACTGGGAAAGTAGCTTTTCACGAACATATCACGGAATTGAGAAAGTATTGAGTGACTTTCTGTTACTCGAAATGCTACTGATTTAACATTTAAAAAATCTACTTGTGCCTTCTATACTCGATTTGGTTTTGACAGATACGTCTCAGGTGTTATTTATGATGCACAATCGGGAATGGCGATCACTGTGTACTATATATGCGACTGTCGGTATTCAGTAGGGCCTCTCAAAACTCCAATTTTAAAAAACGTTGCTGGGTAGGTGTTGAAGCTAGTCAACTAGTTGCAAACTTCCAAAGGGCATCTGCAATGATCTTAATGTTAACTTAGGTTTGAATGTTTCAGAAGTCTTTGATCTTCTTCTTGATGAATTGAATCATATTTCAGACATAATTGCTCTACTACGTGTCTGCAAGTCCAAGCATGGCTATCCTTCTTGGTTCGAGAGAGCTTCTTGATGCTCTAGGTCTCTCTTATCGCTCAATATTTAGCTTAAAGCTTCTCAGTGTAAGCTTCGATTACTGACAAAGAGCGTGACTTTAGTTGGAAGTATGTTCCGATTGCAAATCGGTGTTGTGTTCGTCCACTCCGAGTTGATGAGGTATTGAACGAGGTTATGAAGCTCGATCCTTTGTATCTCCGGAACCAGACAATATTGTCCCCTTCATCGTCAAAACACTAGCGAACGTACTGAGTAATGGTTTAACTTTGATTTTAAGATATAGTTTGGACATATCTTGGATTACTGACAGCTGGAAATGTGCAATTGTAATACCCATTCCCAAAAAGCATCCTGCTAACGTTTGTGTGTACTTTCGGCCCATCAGTTTGATCAGTGTATTCTGCAAACTAACTCCTATAAAGACTCATAACTAGTAGAATCATGGATCATTTATACTGTAATCATATATTAGTCGATTCTTAACATTAATTCAGGATTGGACGTTCATGCTTAACTAATCTACTAACTGCGCGTGAAAAATGGACAGATGCTCCTAGTGCTGGGTTTTAGATTCATACAGTCTACCTTGACTTTTCGAAAGCCTTTGATAGGGTACCACACGAGGGCATAGTGTCTTTACTGTATCACTAAGGACTCCATTCATATATTTGTGAGTTGGTCAGGTAATTTCTATCGAATAGGTCTTTTAGAGATTGTGTAGGAGGTGTGCTTTCGAACTTGGTGAATTTCAATTCTAGAGTGCCGCAAGGATCCATCCTTGGCCATTGCTCCATATAATCTTTATGAATGACTTGAAACTCCGCTTATTATGCTCACATCTAGCTTTAGCAGACGATCTAAAGAGTTGGTCGATCAGTAGAATTCCTGCTGATCGAGTATCGTTACATGATGATCTGAGCACTCTGTCCAATTGACGTGAATTTACTGGATTACAATTAAATGTTGACAAATGTGTCCTTATACAATTAGGTCGCCCGTCTGAAACTTTTAGGAACTATATCAAAGACATTGTTTTAAAGAAAGTGTCTCAACATAAAGATTTAGATATTATTGCCCGTCGATCCTTGAAAACAAAGTTGAACACCGACTTCACTCTAAATAAAGCTACCCGGGCATTATATTGTATAAAAAGCGCATTCATCAGATTAAGCTATCAAATGTTCAAGAGGTTATTCACCTACCTTGCCGGACCACACTTGGCACACTGCATTCAGGCTTGTTTTCCTGTCACTAAGTGAAAACTAATCGACATGGAGTCTATTCTTAAGCGGGCTTCGAGGATCTGTGTTGGTTTAGGTGGTAGTGATTATCATGTACGTTTTAGCCGTATTGGAATGTTGTCGGTACATGGGAGCTTTATAGGTTTAGAAATGCTTTGTGTATGCCATATGTCCAATAGTGTGGTGGGTTACCAACCAATTTAATCATTAGTGGGTATGAAGGTTGTGGGGCCATAGTAGAGTCTTGTATAAATCTCGATTTGACAGATTGCCGAAAATATTTAGGCTGTCGAAGAGAGGAATTGTCATGTGGAATTCACTGCCCGATGAAGTCGTTGCTGCTCCAAACTTGATTAAATTTAAATCACGATGCTGCAAATGGATACGTGAACAATGCCGCCATTCAGCAGCTCTACTGCACTATCCTATTAAGCTACTATATTCATCGCTCCGTTGATTGGCTATTTGCTATTAGCTGTTTTATTTTTTGGCTCTGCCTGAAAGGATTATCATCTATAATCCTTTTTAACAAAATCTTATCGTATTTCAACGTGAAACATTTAGATAAAATAATCTTTTATTATAATATTTTTATATAATATTTGTAATATTTTCATATCACAGATAATTTCTGTGATATGTTTTATAGGAGCAGCGTAAATATTCAAAGTTAAATTCATTTTTCGTAAAAATGAAATGAGCTAACATTAATTACGGTATTGCTATTACATTCTTTAATTGAATAGGCAAATATATTTGATAATAAAAAATGCAATATTTAAAAATGCAATTCATCAAATACAGCGACATCGGAGTTTACAACGAATTACAGATAATTTCCTAGTATATAATTTAATTATAAAATTTAATACATGAAATATTTAATTTTTCAGGAAATATAATTTCCTGTATCTTATATACAAATTACGTATATTAAGGACACATTTATAATAATTACTATATAATATTGTAATTATTATTTAATAATTATATCCTAATAATATAATTAGTAAGTTTTTATATTAAATTTTAATATTTTAATTTAATAGTCGTTATTTAATTGCGATATAATTTAACGTACATTATGGTAGATTACAGTATTGAGATCACATTTTTGAATATCCATATATATTCAATATTAAATCTAATTAGGATTCTTATAAAATATTAAACCATCAAAATATCATCGTGATGGACAACTAGGTTCGACTCGTTCTATCCCCCGCGTTGTGGTGACGGTTAATCGACTTCAATTGTCGGTTATTCTCCGTGAGATCTAACCAACACTTAATTTAAAACTGCAGAAAAAAACCTATCTGTATGTATCAGTCGCAGGGCAACCCGATTATCATTGTATGGACTAGTTTAAATTCACCCAATGAAGTCAGCATGAAACGGATCCAATAACGCGAAGGAAGATCAAGCAGGATCTGTTTGCTCAAAGGTTGGATCATAAATAGATAGATGATATGAAGACTGATAAACAATCAGGTGCAATATTTCCACATATCTGCGTCGTTATGTCTGCACAACGAGAAAAAAAGACTAAGCTACCAAGCAACGATTATTTTGTAGACAGCAAAATTCGATAGTAACGTAGATTGTTAAACCTACTCGAAAAATCTATATTATTGGCTTTAAAATAGGTCTGTATAATTAAAAAAGAACTGTAAAAAGTACTGTACGTTTTCTGGTATTGATAAAATTCGACCAGAGATTCTAAAGGATTTCGTACTTGCATTACAGTCACAGACAGCCACAAAGTTCAGTAGATGTCAATACAATAAAATGTTAATAAAATGTATTGAACAATAAACGTGTGATATCAGTTTAAAGGAGTAAATTGGTTAACAATTGCTTAACGTATAATCGTCAATTTAAAAATTAGGCAATTGTGCATATCAAATAAAATGTTGAATAGATCAACAATTTATAATTTCGGATTTTTGTCAGCAGCTACTGACATTTTTAGGAAAATAAAGTTGAAAACAGTTAACAAAGATTAAACTACTATTATCTACTCAACATCGTTCAATGTTTTCAACTTTATTTAATTGTGATAATTTTTACTCGATAAGATTTGCTTTTCAAAAAATGCTACACACCTTTTTATTATCTGATATGTTCATTAATTTAAAGTTCTCTTCTGCTTCTTTTATTGCCACCATCTCAGCATGCATTGTTGGATTTTTGCTACCATTGGTAAAGTTTACCCCACGACCGACAATGTAGTCATTTTGGTATATCAGTATACAACCAATCGGAGTTTCACCAAATCGCAAAGCCGACCGAGCTAATTTGAGTGCTTTAATCATATACAACATATTTACATTGTCAAATCTCATAACCGTCTTTGGAAATCCAATGTTCGTGCGGTGGTTGTTGAGCTGCTGTTGGACTGATTTGTGAGCGGACTGACTTCTGCGATTGTTTTTAGTTGGGCAAATTGTTGGGATGTTGTCGTACGATCGTGCGAGGATCTGTCGTGTTGTTGATGTAGATCGTTTAATTCCTCTGCCTTGATCTCTAATCGGCTTAAAGGGCGACGTAATATCATCCACTTTTTATCTAGAAAATAATCGTTTTGAATAATTTATAAGAGGCAATAATAATTTAAAATTATTATACTATTATTATACTATTATTATTACTAAAATTGTCTTGATTGAGCTAAAATTGTCTTGAAATTTTAGCTCAATTTGAGCTAAAATTATCTTGATTGTTAAATACTTACAATCTAAAGTAAATACACAATGGATACAATTGATCGGAGTTAAATTAATTCGCATCTGAATTTACGAACGCTTTATCTGCATAGGATAAAGACAATACACAATCTACTGACAATACACAATCTACTGACAAGCAATATTACGACAACCTTCGAGCAACGAGTGTCGAGCAGCAATCATTGTTCAAGCTAATTACAAAAGAAAAATGTCTGCTTCTCATTGTTGCCAATGTAATGGTCGAAATGCTGTTTGCAAAAGCTGTTTGTGTGCAAAGTCCGGCAAACTCTGTGTCGATTGCCTTCCTGGTAGCAGGTGTTCCAACCGTGCGAATTCTTCTATTGACGCTCCCACATCTGCATACTTGTCTCAGCTTACTGCACGTAGCGTAGATAAGCTTGATTCCATTCCGTTAAGTCACGATGATTCTAGCGAGTACGTGTCATTTGAATTGAAATGTGACGGTTTTGGTTGTTCTTTATATACTGTTGTCAAGTCTCCTCGTAGGGTATCTCGAGATTTCTTTCTTCAGCGATTCATCTGTGGAATTTGTGCTGCAAAACGCATTACAACTATAGAACAATCCTTAGAACAGGCGAATGTTGCTATAAGCAATTTGGAGGCTAAGATCGATGAACTAAAATTAGCACAATCCAAGGAAATATCTTCTAACCTTTCTCAAAATCTATCATCTCACAAACCCTCTCCATTTCAGAATCGTAGTTTCGCAAGTGTAGTACGTAGAGAAGTAACGCGTTCTATCCTTGCCACTTCTAATATTAAATCAAGTATCTGCTCCCCGTTGGAAATCATTAACAGTTGCAAAAAATCAGCTTTGCGCTCGTCAAATTTTATTATACGCAATCTACCAAATACAGCGGATGATGAAGCTAGTGTTAGAGACATTTTATCCGCTGTAGGCATTCAAATATCTGCAAAATTTTCAATTAAGGTCCATCGACTTCCAGCCAAAAGAACAGACATTCCTCCGTGGACTTTAGTTTCAACGGACGAGGTAACGGCCAGCAACGTTTTATCAAACTCTTATAAATTGAGAAAAGTTGATCGTTTTAGGAATGTTTACATCATGCCTGATTTTTCCCCCGAAGAGCGTGTTGCCAATCAGGTTCTGCGCAAACAGCTACAAGAGAAAAGACTTGCAAACCCAAATAGTAATTACATAATTAGAAATTTTCAAATTGTTCGTAGACCGAATAATGGAAAGGTAAGCACAACACCCGTTAATTCCTCATTAATGGATGGGTCGTCTATATGACTATCCTCTTCTGCAAGAAGTGGTAGTCAGGTTTGTGAGCACCACAAGTCTTTTAGACTGTTACTATTTAATGTGGAAGGTTTGGCGTCTTTGATCGAGCAAGGTATTGAATCCTGGTTCGATACCTTTCACGTTGTGGTACTATTAGAGACCATGTTTACTAATAATTATTCTTTACCTGGTTTTTATACATTTGACAATCCTGCTTTATTGGGCATTCGTGGTCGCCCCGCGGGTGGAATAATTTTAGGTTTAAATAGGGCCTTCAGGGATTGGCAATGTAGGTATTTGCTGAATTCTATACTGCTTGAAACACCTGTCATCACTTTTATCGCATGCTATTTCAAACCCACACTTACCGCGGCAGATATAATTGACGAAATTTCTCAGCTTCTTTCAACTCTAAACAGCACAGTCCCGATAATTATCGCAGGAGATTTTAATGCAAGATTCACCAGTCCAATCACAGGAAAATTGCGAATTCTTGTCAATTACTTTAAGTCTATAAATCTAAAGTTATACGTCCCTAATGAAAATTGGTCCTACGAATCTTCTACAGGTAAAAGCTGTATAGACATCATATTTACTAACGTGCATGTAAGACATATAGGACTAGTACTATCTTCAAAATGGGCGTTAGTTCGTAAACACAAACCTGTCTCGTGTATTTTCGATTGCATATGCAACATACAATCAATAGATTTGCCCCGTCAACCTAGCAGGAAATTATGTACTTCAGCAATTGATTATAGTCAAATAAATCTAGCTTTTCAATTCCTTAGATCAGGAGAACTGGGGAACAGCATTACTTCTGTAATTTCCACCCTTCTATCGGCTTGTAGATATGAATCCGACTATTCCAAAAAAAAACTCATACCTAGTAAAACCCGCTTGGTTTAAACAGTTCCAGCAACATTTAATTCAATTAAATAAAAGTTATCGGTTCGATTTAACGGTAAGGAAAGATTTTGTAGATTTGCGTAGGCTTTACGTTAAACTTGTATCGATGTATCGTAGAGAACGACGTTTAGAGATTGAACGACGGGAATTGTCTAAGGCGGAGTCGACACCGTGGATACTTAAGAAAGCTAACATTGGAACATATTCCAGGATTCAAATAGAAAATTGGAAATCACACTTCCAATCTATTTTGCGCCATTCAATATTAGAAGACATGCCTGTACGTTTATCTTCAGTTTCATGCATAAATTCAATATACGGTTCAGATCCTCTGAATTTACCTTTTACGCCGTTTGAAGTCGTAAGATCCCTATCAATCTTAAAAGATCATAAAGCTGCCGGGTTAGATCAATTATGCGTAGAACAGTTAAAGTCGACTATCGATATTTTGATAGACTACTGGACAGAACTTTTCAATCTACTTCTTGCAGGTCATCCGTTTCCGATTTCGTGGCGCGACGGTGTAATTAAGATCCTGCATAAGGGCAAAGGTGACTATGATTCACTGGATTCGTACAGGGGGATTGCGATATTGAATCACAGTTATAAGTTATTGACTCATATAATGTATATGCACCTTATTAAGTTTCGCGAGCATCTCTTACCTACGGAGCAGTATGGATTCCGCCCGAAGAGGTCAACGTCCGATGCAATAAAGCATGTCCGTGACGAAGTCACCAATTGTTTCGCTAATCATAGACCGTTGTATGCTACTTTTGTTGACTTTGAGCGAGCATTTGACACAGTGAATCGTTCTTTGTTACTTGATAAACTTTCCACCAGAGTGTCCGTTAGTGGTCGCTTTTTGTATCTTATTTATTCTGTGCTTCAGCCTAATCGCCTTAAAGTATCTGATGGTATCAACACCTCTGATTTCTTTTTTGCTAATCGCGGTGTTTTACAGGGAGATCCACTCAGCCCTATATTATTTTCTTTTTTTGTTATGGATTTGCCTATGCATCTTCGTCATGCATCGAATGAAGTCTCTTGTACCCTCTATGCCGACGATCTAGTAATATTAGCTAAAGATCTTTTATCCGCTCAAAGTGCGTTAGATGCTCTGTCATCCTATTGTTTATCAAATCAGTTGACGGTGAATGTAAATAAATCGAAAGCCCTTAAATTTCGGTTAGGTGGACCTTTGCGTCGATGTGACATGCTGAGAATAGGCAATGTAGATTTAGAATTCTGCAATTGTTACAATTATTTGGGAGTATTACTTTCGTCGAGATGGTCATTTACTGAACACCTACATCGTAAATCCTCGAAGTTAGTTGTAGCAACCTCTTATGCAAAAAACTTAGGTTCTTTATCTTTCTCAGGAGCCCTCCGGTATTTTCGAAGTATGTTGCTTCCCATAGTTTCATATGCTTTGCCAGTTATCTGGTCGGATTTAAGTCCCTTCAATTTTCAGCAGTTGGACAGGTGTCAATGGAGATTCGTGAAGCGAATTGTTGGAGTCTCACCAAAATGTTCTTCATCGGTTATAGCGATACTATCATCGTTAGAACCTTGCTCTAAATACATCTGCTCAACATTTAATCTTGAACACACTGCATCATTTACTACTAACCTGAACATGTTCTTTCGAAAGACGACGTCATTGGATTCTGAATTTTATCTTACTCCGGCATTCTTACAGACTAAATGGAGAGAACCCTGTGCAAGGAAAATACCGCTGATCTGGAGAGCATCTGTCCATGGATATCACGATAAATTCTGCGCTATTAGAATTCCAGTACATGCACGGTGCTCTTTGTGCATTTGTGTTCTTTGCAAAAATGAATGCGCATCTAACCTGCATATCTTCACTTGCCCAATTTTGAAAAATATGTCACTATCCGATATTGACAGTAGGAGAAGATTTTGAAATACAATTTATAAAATTGATAAACTTTTGGTGTATTTATTTTGTTTACCCAGTACCGAAAGGTAAAGAGGTATAATAAATTCTCTCATTACTATTACAATTCTAAAGTTCATAATCATTTATGAACATTACATTAAAAATTAATTATTTTACAAACATATTATTGGTGAATGATACGTTGAAGTTAATGATTATTATCTGTGAAATGTAAAAATGCTTTACCGCTCTATTCTTAAGATTATAATTAAAAAATAGAGCAGTAAAACATCCTTACGTTTCATATTTTCAAGTATCCAACAAACACTATAAATAAAGCGTTTTTACATTTCGCCGCTTTGGCTTATTTTAGGCAAGGAATAGAAGAAAATTTCACAATATTATTTCAAACGTTTCGACTTAAGAAAAGCCTTCGTTAGTGTCTGAGCAACGTTACAATAACAAATTCATTACACATTTTAAATAAGCCAAACAAAATAAAATTACATTCAGAGTAAAAAAATAAAAAGTAATAAAACTGCTGATTATTGTTGAAGAGTTTTGATGATAGACCCTAAGCGGCGATTTTATCCTATTATAATATTATAATATTAATTAATTATAATTATATAATTATATATGTATAATATACATATTTAACGAATATATATAACAAAAAAAGACCTTAAACACACAAATGATAAAGGTCAAAAAGGCCGAAACGGCTTGAATCCTCTTTGCACGTTTTTAACCCATAATTTATGATGGTTGAATATATATGGAAGTCATGAAGGAAAGATTTTGTAGCTGGTTTTCAATGCGAAAGTCACCTTGTGTGACACAGTAACCAATAGATAATTAAGCATCCATCAAAGGATCACCAGCCCGATTTCAATCGATCTTCATGATCCCATACGAAACAATCTATAATAAGCATGCCAGAGAGCATCTCGAACAATGCCGTTTTTGGAGATCGTGATGGAAGGTTTCATATACTGTGTGAAATGTGGTAATCCTGGATTCGTAGCCTTGCAGTTAAGATAGCGCAAGACAAGTACGGAGAGCGACAGCTCGAATCTCGGATAAGTCAAATTTCAAAAGGAGAAGAGTTGGTAGTCAGCCTTATAATGAGCCCAGGGCTACCAACATGTGGCAAAAAGCGGTCGAAACGAAAACGGCTGTGGCAATGATGCCGTTAGTAGTCAGGGTGTATGGAATTGGATATCATGAAGGAAGGATTCTGTAGCTGGTTTTGAATGCGAAAGCAACCTTGTGTGACCTAGCAACCATTCAATACATAAATAAGCATCCATTAAAGGATCACCAGTCCCGATTTCAATCGATCTTCGTGATCCCATAAGAAACAATATATAATAAGCACGCCAGAGAGCATCTCGGACAATGCAGTTTCTGGAGATCATGATGGAAGGTTTCATATACTGTGTGAAATCTGGTAATCCTAGATTCGTAGCCTAGCAGTCAAGAGCGCAAGCCAAAGTACAGAGAGCGACAGCTCGAATCTCGGATGTGTCAAGTTTCAAAAGGAGAAGAGTTGGTAGTCAGCCTTCTGATGAGCCCGGGGCTACCAACATGTGGCAAAAAGCGGGCGAAACGAAAACGGATGTGGCAATGTGGCCGTTAGTAGTCAGGGTGTATGGAATTGGATATCATGAAGGAAGGATTCTGTAGCTGGTTTTCAATGCGAAAGTCACCTCGTGTGACATAGTAACCAATAGATAATTAAGCATCCATAACAGGATCACCAGTCCGATTTCAATCTATTTTCACAATCCCATACGAAACAATTTATGATAAGCATGCCAGGGAGCATCTCGGACAATGCCGTTTTTGAGATTGTGATACTCAAGGTTTCATATACTGTGTAAAATCTGATAATCCTAGATTCGTAGCCTTGCAGTTAAGAGAGCGCAGGACAAGTACGGAGAGCGACAATCTTGGATGAGTCAAAGTAGTAGTGTTCAGTGCGAAAGTCACCACTTTTTGTGATCTAGTAATCATTTAGTAGATAACAAGGATCGATCACAGGATCGGCAATCCCGATTTCATAATGCCACAATACGTAAAATCAAAATATGAGCTTTTATATTTTATTAAATGTTTCGAGCAATTGCTCTTCTTCAGTACTTTGTCAATTACGCGTAAACATGCATATATGCACTCAAATTACAGGGAAGAAATCTCAAATTATAAATAGTTAGTAAGGGAGAAAATTTCCTAACTTTTGCGAATTATCAACTTCTACGGCAAATGAAAAATGTGTTCTATCTTCAATTGTTGGTCAGTACAGAGTTGTCCGATCCAAAATTGTCCCTTTTCTTTTTGCCGTATCTGGTAAGTCACCTTCGATAATAACGGTTTTCCATATAGTGTCCTTCATTGATTATGAAATGGTTAATTGATCCATCATTGTTTTGCCACTTGTTCATTATGTCAGATCTTCTATTAAGTGCTCGTACGTGCATTTCTCGGCTTGTTTGTCCAATGGACTGAAGTTGACATTGCTAGCATGTGCAAGAATATATTAAATTTTTAGTTTCGTAATTATTTATTCCTGGTTTTTTTGTAAGTTAGACCCGTGATTTTGCTGTGTATTTTTGTTGCCGTATTTTTTATTGCCGTATTCTCTATTGCTACCTTGTATTGTCCGATGCTTTCAAAATTTGTTGCATATTCCTGTTGGCTTTGAATGCGATAGAACATCGTCGAATTTGATCAGGATTGTGTGTTATATTTAATATGGCCTAAGTGACGTCAATTTGTATTTTTTTTCTGAAATACAAATGAAATCAAGGTGAAACTGAAATCTTTGAAAAATCTGTTTTGTTTTTGTGCGTTGTCTTTTAGAGAACAGTCATCCCATGTGTGACGACAAACTCCAACAACGGTAGACGCGTTTCGCGTTTGCCGTTATTACGATTATTTAAACCAGACGAGAAAGATCAATGATAACAGTAACAAGTTCCGTTTCGTCATCACAATGACCCATCAGTACCGGATCCCACCAACTGCTGGAAGCAGAGTAAGACTTTAAACAACTGCAGACGATAATAGATAACCAAAGATGGGTATATAATAAAATGATATGTTTGCTCTTGGTGTGGGATTTTGCGTGCACAGTAAAGTCATGTAACGCATGCAAGTGATGACACAAGATGTGACTTGGCGGATACCGATTATATGAAAACGCATAAGTACAATTGTAGTGATCATACACTATACTCATTTAACCTATTCGCTATTAAGACACTTTGAGTATTATTTTATTTGTCGGCAACCAAGTTCTTTCAGGATTTGAGAAACAGACTTGGTCGGGTCGTCAATGCAAAGGTTCGTTCATCATGAAGTCTCCGCAGCTTTGACAGAAGAGGCAGTTTACGATACCAGCGAGCAGAAAATTTCTTACGATGATTACCATATGAAACCTGTAGAATCATCAAATCAACAACGCATACAGTGGATCAAGTAGATCCTTGGAAAAGGAACATCTGTAATTTTGACACTTAATCTTTCAATTCCAAATGATACAAATTGTAATTATTAAATAGTAACTCATTAATCATTTAAATGATTAATTTATTAAAATATTGAAGATTAATTTTAGACTCATAAAAAATATTAAAAACAGTTTAAGAAGGCAAACTTAATGGTTTTGCATCGATTTCTGCTTTGACGTCGTCATAAAGTTCGAACAAAGCTGCTAGCAATATACATTTGTGCAGTGGATTTATGTGACAGCACTTGGGCAATTCCCCATTAATACTAGTAGTCTTAAGTAGATGATATATAGGACTCAATTCATTTGATGCTTCGTTCGGCTTCAATTCCAACATAGAAATACAATCAAGACAGTCCGCAAGAGCCTGATGAGTTGCAGATAAATTATCGTTACTATTGGAGATTTGACGACGATTAAGCTTTGATTTCATCTACAAATACAATAAGCAACAGATCAACAGATCAACAGATCTAAACTTTACAACATTTTTAAGCGTAAACCAGATTTTAACAAAGATGCCATTGTTTATAAAATACCTTGTAAAGAATGTGATCAGGTATATGTTGGTCAAACGGGTCAAGGTTTAGTTAAGCGTATTAAAGAACATAATTATAATGTACGTAAAGGGACCATTTCTAGTGCTGTTGCTCAGCATTTTGTGAGTTTGAATCATTCCGTTGATTTCGAAAATGCATCTATTTTATCATTTGAAAGTAACTTCTTATCTCGCATTATTCATAAAGCGTATTTTATTAAAAAAGAACCTAATTTAATGCTTAATAATAAATCCGATTACAACCTTAAATTAAATTATAATTAATTATTCCAATATTACATTATTTTTAAAACATTTTCAATTTGTTTTTCTAATTGTATTATTATTTTGTTTTGGTTTAGATTAAATTATAATTTATTACTCTACTTTTACATTATTTTTATTATTAAATTCGTATTTTTTGTCACTTATTTTTAATTGTATTATTATTTTGTTTTGGTTTGGATTAAATTATAATTTATTAAATTTTTTTTTGTAATCCTGATGATGATAGCAGGAGCTATCGAAATATAGAATTTTAATCAAATAAAGGATATTTTCTTCTTCTTCGTTCCTATAATAATATATATCTAATATAAAGAAACGATAATGCTGAATTTCCTTATATTTTAAATGTGGAGTTAGCAGTGAGAATTATGGTGTTTAACTTGTGGGAAGCAATAAAAAACATTCGATCAACGAAAAATCGATCACCGTAAAATCAATTAAAGCACAATTGATCAACGAAAAATCAATCAACTGAAAATTGATTAACGAAATATCGATCAACGAAAAATCGATCAACGGAATATCGATCAACAGAAAGAATATCGATCAAAGAATATCTACCAACATTGATCGATCAGCAAATATCGATTAACAAATGTCGATCAACGAATATGGATCAACGGATAACGATCAACGATAAGCCGATCAGCGGAAAACCTATCAACCGAAAATCGATAAACAAAATATCGATTAACAAAATATCAAAATAAAATCGATTAATGAAAAATCGTCCAAAAAATTTGATATAACAAAAAGCTGTTTAACATATCGATCAACGGAAAATTTCGACATTAAGAATTTATTTAAGAAAGTTCTCGAAGAAAAAATTATATCAAGCATAAATATTAAGTAATACAAAACGTTTGATTATTAAAACAGCTCGTTTCAAAATTATTTTACTCAAACGTAATTTAAATTACTAGAGTAATTTGCATGAAAGCACCTAAAATTGCTTATATAATTAATGTAAAAACTTTAGTTCTTTAATTAATCAGTGACTGTTAAAATTATCGATTTTTCAAAAATATATCGTTAAATTCGCGTTGTCGAACAATGAAATTTAGATAATCTTCAGTTTCTGTTTTAAATCTATAGTCAACTGCCAATCAGCTTTTTGCATTTCATCTCGGAAAAATTCTTTCACTGTATCAATAGATTCCCTTGAAATCTAGAGAAATACAAATTAAAATTCATACATAAATATATAAATGAACTTACCTTGCTAATTAAAGGGTCGGTAATTTCGAAATGACGCCCAATCATTTTTGGTGATTCACCAGGCCAAGGTTCGATTTTGATACAAACTTCTTGTCCGACCTTGGCAATTTCCAAAGATTTATGGTTAAATTCGATACTTGAAACACGACCAATAAGAATTGGCTACAAATATTGAAATTACAACAAATTAAAGTCTGCAAAGTATTATCTTGAATTGAAAGTATTATTTAAACACCAACAACATTTACTTCGCATATTGAAGGTAAATATATTTTTTAATCGATTTAACATAAAGACAACAATAATTTTCACAAAGTGTTCATGGGCTTATATATTCAACAGTTCCATAACAACGTGGCGACAACAACGTCAATATATCCCAATACTAAGTAGTTAATATAAATAACTACTTCGATGCAACTAAAGACGTTGTTGTAGCCTCAATTAGGTACGTCGATTATATACGATCAATAACGTCAATGATGTAATCAATAATGATAATTTTGAAATCAATAGCATCGATGATGTAATTAATAAAGTCGTAATTGAACAAAGAAACGTCATTGTTGTTATCCATAGCGTCACTTGTGCTATTAAAAACGATAAGTCATAAAGGTCTCTTTAAGTCTCATAAAAGTCATTAATACAATAAAAAAAAGTGGTAGTTATAATCAGTGGATCATAATAACAATCATTATAGCAATAAATAGAGCCATTGTTCAATATAGAAATTATCGCAATTAAAACATCTTTATTTTATTTTAGCTAAAAAATATAGAACACGTAACCAAAATCCAGAAATCCCATATGAACCAATTCAGTATATATAATCCTATAACTCTAGTTTATTTATAATTTAAAATGGGTTGATATGTAGTTTAACAATCAGAACAGAAGACGAGCTATAATTGTAATCTTAACTATTAAAATTTCTCTAAAGACAGTTATTCGTTAATACTATATTTTAAAAAACACAATTATTGGCATTATATTTTTGTATATTTTTATAAATAATGGAATGCTTAGTAAATGTATAGTTATTAATGTCTGAAAGTGCAAGATTGCATTAAATAATTTACGCAGTAAATAATTAAAATATTGAAATTATTCGAGAATTAATCGATGCGGAAGAATTATCAATCTAAAAAAAGTTGCCGCCATCACTATTGTCTTCGTTTAGTCATACACGTCGTTATTAAAATTAATATTGTATTTATTTTGTATGAAAACGTCGCTGGTGCAAACATCAATTACGTTATCACTACGAAAAATAGCGTTTATTAATAAATGCGTTTTATTACAAACGACGATATCGATCACGACATAGTCATTGATCGAAAACGTTATAGATATACAACGAAGGCATTGATCGCCACAACGTTACTGATCGCAACGAATTCACTGATCGCAACCACGCAATTTATCTTCATGACGTTAATGATCGCAACGATCTAGTTGATCGCAACGATCTAGTTGATCGCAACGACATAATTGACCGCAACGATCTAGTTGATCGCAACGACATAATTGACCGCAACGATCTAGTTGATCGCAACGATCTAGTTGATCGCAACGACGTTATTGACCGCAACGATCTATTTGATCGCAACGACGCTATTGATCGAAACGACGTTATTCATCGCAACGACATGCTAAATCGTAACGACGTTACTGATGACAACGAAGTTATTGATCGCAACGACGTAGTTGATTGTAGTTTAATACAGTAAATTTATACACAAAAATCAAAGACGATATTGATGACCACAAAGTCATTGATCGCAGCAACGTTATAAATACAGCGAAGTCAGTGATCGTAACAACGTAATTGATCGCAACGACGCTACTGATCGCCATGACGTTACTGATTGTTGTTGAATTCAGTTAACTTACACATATAAAAAATCATTTAAAATATTAAACAATGTGTTGTTATTAACAACGAAGTCATTAGTCGCAACAACGGTATTGATCGCAACTAAGTCATTGAACTAAATACCGTTATTGATTGAAACAACTATATTGATCGCATCGACGTTATTGAGTGTAGTTGAATTCAGTAAACTTATACATACATAGAATACTTAAAATACGCTTTAAATGATTTTTTATAAACAACAAAGTCATTGATCGCAACAACGTTATAGATACAACAAAGGCAGTGATTGCCACGCCGTTATTGATTGTCACGACGTTATTGATCGCCATGACGTTATTGATTGTATTTGATTACATTAATAATCATTAATACGAAATATTTATAATCAAGCAAAGTTACCTCATCGTGATCCTCTTTAACGACACATAAGGGTGTAGCAATTTTCAGAAATCCTCGTTCAATAAGGACGCCAACGACAATAGGATCTCGAGTGTTGAATACATACTGAGGTATTATCTTTACCACACATGGAAATACAGCAAGGTGTTTGTGTTTTTCCTTGTTTTGCAATTTTAGTTCATCTCGATAGGCCATGAACTTATCAAACAGGTGATAGATAATGTCAGCTGTAAATATTTTTACTCCTGTGAACAAAACAAAGAAATTATAATTGATAACTATAGATTTATTTGTAATTAAGATTTATTTATTATATGATGACGCATAATTGACAGATGAACCATACTAGTATATATAGTGAGACCGCTTTCAGAAATTCATCACATTAAAGTTTTCATATGTGGAAAAATATAAATATAAATCAATAAATAAATTATATATATAATGATATATATATCATTTTTTAAAATAATAAAAAATAAATTTTTACAAAATGCTTATGTTACATCTTTCCATTTGAATGGGCTGACGATATTTATACCTTGCTTGTGCCAGTGCATACCTGATAAAGCCGAAATCTTTCACGATATTTTTGTTGTTCTTCGTCATGCAATCTTTTTATTATTTGATAATTGAAACCATCATATGTTCCATGTAATAAAGCATTTCGTACAACTTGATCAGAGTTTATTTTCGTTTTAAATTGGGCGCGCCTATTTGTCAACATGTCTCGAAGTATCCTGCATGTTTCCCCAACTTATTGTGCTTTACATTGTTTATTGATCCTGTATATTGATCAATATACACTGTATATTGATCAATATACAATATACACTGTATCAATATACACTGTATATTGATCCTTGATGCGTGCAGTAACTGGATGTTTTTATTGATCCTGTATATTGATCAATAAACACTGTATATTGATCATTGATGCGTGCTGTCACTTGATGTTTTTATTAAATATTTTAAATTTGAAACTGCACTCTTGATGTAATTTTGAGGGAATATATCCAGGCAACATTTAAAACGTGCTTTGTTGCATTTCAAAGTTCATAATCTTTTCGTTTACTGTTTGTAATTTAGATGATGTTAAGGATTTACCGATTATATAAAGCATTTTAACGAGAATATATACATATATACACGAAATTATATAACGTATATATACGTTAATTCTTCAATTGACGTTTCGCTTTGCCGCTTTTTCCAAAATTCTTACAAATTTTAAAGAAAGCGCACGGCGAAACGTAAATTGAAAAATTGATCTTTGTTTTCTGTCGATTATACAAAATTTAGTCCCTATTCCGAGAGTATGAATTATATACAAGTCCATGACGCAAACAAACAGGCGCAAAATTACCAATGGAAAAACAATCTAGCAGAAAAGTTATATATGCTACCCAAGATCAATAAAGACAAAACATATTACCCTAGCTGACCTATAGTAAGCTATATAAAAGCTCCTACTGAAGCCTGATCAAGATGGGTACCTTCAAATTAAAACCACTTTTATTAAAGCTCACATTGAAAGTACCTTAAGAAAATTTGACGAAATCAAACTCACTACTACACATAATGCCATCCTATTTACTCTCAATGTGGAATCTTTGTACACAACCGAAGATGGGCTTGAAGCTGTGAGAGAAGCAACGAAATTATTGAATAATTTAACAGCTGAAATGATACTGGATGCAACAGAAATTTTTCTTCGTTATAACGTAATCCAATTTATGGACAAATTGTATTTACAAACATAAGGAACCCCACTGGGCACTCGACAAGCTCCTTCATATGCTGTATTGTTTATATCTTCGAAACGAATAAAATGTCTACAGCCAAACATAATCCACACACTTGGTTAAGATATCTAGACGATATATTCGTTAAATGGATAGCAAGAGAAGATGCATTGAATGACTTTGTAGAGCGCCTGAATGAAGGACCGATGAAATTCACATACGACAGAAGTCGGCCACGCTATTTCCTTAACGTTACAATTAATAAAAAGGTGATTGAAGGCAGAACTAACTACATTACACTATCCTACAGAACACAAGAATCAACTGCAAAATACCTTCATAAAGCTAACTTTCACTGCAGTACCACGAAGATGAATTCAAGAGGATGGCCAAAATTTCGAGTACATCAAATAGAAAGTAAGAATCTATAGAACAAGTAATTAAATATCTTATGAAGAGAGGATATCATAAACATCAAATTGATCAGGAGCTACAGAAAGTAAGAAGTATAACAAGGAAAGAACTATTAAGTAAAGTTGGACCAAAACAAAAGAAAACTGTATGCTTACTCGTTTATCACACAGCATTAAGTAGTTTAAACCGGGACATGCTAAAGACATGCACAGAGATTGACATTAACAGAAAGCCGCCCATTGTATATGCTAGGGTAGGACAAACGATTAGAAACTTTTAGTTTCCGGAAGGATCAAAGATGAATAATGAAGTAAAATCGGTGTATCGAAAACCCAAATTCACTTTTGTAAGCCGTGCGATCATTTTCCTTCCGTCGATCATTTCTTGAACTGATACCGATATCAAAAAGATTTTCCAGTAGCATCACTAACCTTAGTTACAATCCGATACAAACTGTATTACGAACAATTGTGTCTATTTGGCTACATGCGTAAGATGTGACAAACAAAAAATGATGCATCAGTGAAACCTCTAATGGTCTAAATATTAGAATAAATAACAAACGTGCAGACATTAAAAACCGAAGTATAACAGATGGCGAGGAACACATGCACTCACGCATCACGCCTCATAAACCTACAACTACATCATAATCGAAAGTTGACAAACAAAATAAAGTGACAAAATTGCTTTTCTACAATATGAATAACGAACACCGGAGTCCCTGAATATACAGGGATTCTGGAGTCCTTATAACGGTTTACAAACCCATTAGTATATATAGGTTAAGCTTACAAATGATAGTTCGTACTACATCATCTAATAAATATTTTTGACAAAATAAAAATATATAGATCTTTTAAATTAATATTTTTAATAAAAAAACGTCATATTTTTCATGTTGTAAACATTTGAAAGAACTAAATTTGAAATATAATGTGTAGAAAAACAGTATTAAGAAAAATAAATGTCTTATTTATTTTACGATTTATAAAAAATAGGAAGAGTAAAATTATTTAATGAAAAAAAAACTAAAATATTTAAACTTTAATATTTAAAATCCAAAAACTAAAAAGATACAAGGATTTTTAAATTAATGATATCATTGCTAATTTGTTAATACCTAAATTGTCAGCTATTTCCTGAGCTTCACGGTCGACGCGGACATCGAATGCTAAAATCACTGCCCACCTAAAAAATAAAAAAAGGAAATGCTTTCATCTAAAACTAATATTACTGGCTATCTTTTTCAAGCATTACAGATGCGCGGGTAACGTCGTAACGATGAACAGGCCCAATATTTAAGCCGGAAAACTAAAAAAAGACAATGTGGCCTTTAAAATAATGTAATCGATTAATGTAATCAATTGCTAATTTAGCAATCAAAGTAGTAAAATAAAAATAGATGGGTGAAATTGATTTTCTGAAATTCCATTACAAAAATGTGTACGAACAGAATTATATTTGGACACCCAAGAGCTAGTCGGTGCTCCCGAATGAGTCCATTCACAGTTATGGCCAAACATATGAGACAAAAAAGACAGCGCGTTCTATATTAGATCCGATCAGACGCCATTTGTAAGTATGCTGATCCGACTTGCTGGTTGTATGTTAAAGCTGTGAAAATTTTTTGTCCATTAAATAAAATTTTCAAATACCAATTTATTGAATTTATTTAATAATAAAATCTAACTTTAATTAAATCTAACGTTTTAACTATAAATAATGGGAGCTGAATAATTGAACAATTTGTTTACGAATTGATGAATGTAATTTTATAAAATGCTATATATTATATAAATATATATTTCATATTAGATGATATATAATAATTTAAGAGATTGTCTCACATTTTTGAGCTAAGAAACTTCTCGTTTGCGACACCGAAGAAGCACCGTTAAAAATTATGACTTAACAAAAGTTACATGTACGCAATCAGATTGGAACAATACGTAAGTACTAACGATTTTAATTTTAGATCTTTAAAATGTAACAGAAATATTTTTAAGCATGTGATGTTATAAATAATAATAATTGTATCGTAAGTAATACGACAAACAAATGTTTTTCATTAAATATTAATAATAATTGTAACTGCAATACCGCAGGTGTAGTGTATCTAATACAATGCACATGTGGATTGCAATATATAGGAAAAACACATCCAATGTTAAAAACTAGGTTTAGGCAACACATATATAATATACAGCATAATAGTCAAACTATATTTCATAAACATATGAGATTAATAGGACATGATATTAAAAACTGTAAATTATTTATTTTAGAACATATTATCGAAGAAAACATTTCAATTTTAGATCTTTAAAATGTAACAGAAATATTTTTAAGCATGTGATGCGATAACTAATAATTGTATTGTAAGTAAAAAGACAAACAAATATTTTTCGTAAAATATCAACAATAATCGTAACTGCAATACCACAGGTGTAGTGTATCTTATACAATTTTTAATACTATTGTTTGACATAACAGTCAAACAATAGTATAATATATAATACTATTAATATAATACTATAATTAAATATAATACTATAATACTATAATATCTAATACTATTGTTTGACATAACAGACAAACAATATTTCATAAGCATATGAGATTAATAGGACATGATATAGTAGGATACTGTTAATTATTTATTTTAGAACATATTATTGAAGAAAATAAATCAATTTTAAATCAAAAACTATTAGAATTAAATCAGCTAATTGAGTCTACGTATTGTTATATAATTATAAAATAAACAAAACATAATAATGCTAAATCAAAATTTAATAATTAAATAATAAAATTAATAATTGTTTTTAGATTTTCTATAATTTAAATCAAGTTAAAAAATAAAAATAAAAATAAAAAATAAAATTTAAAATAAACGTCATTTTTATGAATTGACTAATAAATAACAGACGTTGTATCAGAATAAGAATTAGAGGTCATCAGGAGGAACTGCTATGCTATCAGGTTTCGGCCCCTAACTCCTCTACCCAACATAGCAGCGGGGCCAAATACATGCTAATGATGTATTTCCTCTGAAATAACTATCTAGTATCTTATTCTAATGCAAAGTATATTATTTATTATCCATCCATAAAAATTTGCCACTTAAGAGTTTAAATTTATTCTTTATATTATTGTGTTGATTTATATATTTTACTATTTTCTGCTTGATGTTATTTTTATAGTAACCTAGTTTAAAATATGTATCTATTAAATTATTTAAATGATTTTGAAGAAAGCCAATATCATTACATATTGTTGCAATTCTTAAAATTTCATTATTTAATGTATTATATTTTATATTATATGGTATGCATGAATGCTCATGCAAAAATATGTTTCTTGTAAATTTAAATATGTCATCTTTACGATATAAATTAATAGTAGTTTTAGTTAATGTTAATTTAATGTTCATATCTAGATATACACCTTCTTTATCATTAATATTGGTTTTGTTAAGAATAAGGCTTTCTGGATAAATGTGCTCACTAACTGAATAAAAATTATTAGAATTAATTACAAATCTATCATCAATGTATCGAAACATATATTTCATATCTTTATATAATTTAG
This sequence comes from Pomphorhynchus laevis, assembly GCA_012934845.2. Classification (NCBI taxonomy): domain Eukaryota; kingdom Metazoa; phylum Acanthocephala; class Palaeacanthocephala; order Echinorhynchida; family Pomphorhynchidae; genus Pomphorhynchus; species Pomphorhynchus laevis. The sequence continues at coordinate 40,285 of WNNJ02000009.1, read as the reverse complement.
ATTTAGTTTTTACACAGTTATGAACAAATTCATATTCTATAAAGCTTAAAAACAAGTCAGCTATAATTGGGCTACTATTACCACCCATTGGAACACCTTTTACTTGTCTAAATATAGATGTCCCTACTTTTAAATAATTTTGATTTATCAAAATATTTAAGGATTCTATTAATTCAATTTTATCCATATTTTTATATTTACTTGATGATTTAATTTTTGTTAGATGTGCGTTATAATTATTATAACATATATATGTATCTTTTTCCGAATATAAGATTAATTAATTTTACTAACGCTTCTTTAATATCTACTAAATCTAGATTTGTATAAAGCGTACTAAAATCGTATGTATTTATATTTTGAAAATTTATTCCTTTTGTCTGTTCTAAAAATTCTTTTGTAGAATTAATACTGAAATAGTGTTTTATACCAGTATTAATTTCGATTACCTTGCAATATTTTTTAAAATGTGCTTTAATTACTTTAAGTATTTTATTCATATAGACAGAAAGTGGTTTTAATGTACATTTAAAAGCACTACATATGAACCTAGGTTTTATTGGATTTTTATGTAATTTTGGATTCCAATATAATATAGGTATAGTTTTATTATCTAATTCAACCTTTATACCCTTTTTATCCATTATAGAACAGTGACTTGTAATAATTGTTTCTAAACTCAACTCACTACGTTCATATGTTGGATTTACATTTAAATCATTAGAATTAACCTCTTTCATTAGTATATCATAATAAAGCTTTTTGCATATGAAGACAAAGTTATTACTAGCTTTATCAATAGTTGTTATTATATAGTTATCCTTTAATTTAGTAAGTTCTTTATACATATCTTTATTAATTTTATCTTTCCTTTTATAATTGTTTGTTATTTTCATTTTATTTTTAATTTTATCAAATATATAATCTTTCCAAATTTTTATCTTAGATATATTCGAGCTTTCACTATTAATCAGCTTACTAAAGTAATCATTTAAGTTATTATATAACGAACTGTAAATTTTATTTTTGTCGTTGTTGTTATTTAATCTATATTTATACCCTTTTGATAGCAGCTTTCTTAATTCACAATTTTCAATTAATTCTAGATTATGGGTACATATATGTTCATTTATTTTATCAAAACTAAGACTTTTACAATTGCATTATGTTTCCATTATGTTTCTAATATTATCGTTACATATTGATTTTAATTCTTTATTATAATTACAAATTTTTCGTCCTAATGGTAGTAGGAGTTTATACCTTATTTTAGGAATATATTTACTTAAATCTGACCCTATTATTTCTTTACTTTTAGAATTATTTAAAAGTCCGGCTATATTTATGTTATCTATACATTTATTAATGAAGTTTATGGTTAATGTATATTTTCTATTGTTATTATTTACATTTATTGTATGATTATAGTATTTTGTATTACAATAACTGTCTATTATACAACTTAGCCTATCATAGTCGTTAATTAATTTTTGATTTATTGAACATATGATATCTTTAGAAAAACTTCTTATATTTACATAAAGATCTTTTAGCTTATTATCACTTAAAAGTTGTTTTAACATTTCTAATTGTTCATTTATATACATATCTTTTTTAATATTTTTAACTCTATTTTTCTTATTCCTTTTATCACCATGACTTCTTGGTTTGCGTTTAACCGGATTATTATAATATAGTTGTTTATTATGTATTATACTACTTCTGCCAATTCCTTGTACCACGTCATTCAATCCTAATGGGTACATGGAATTAAGCGTTTTAATCCAAAAATCTTCTTTTTCTAATAGTTTTTGATTTAATATTGAAATGTTTTCTTCGATAATATGTTCTAAAATAAATAATTTACAGTTTTTAATATCATGTCCTATTAATCTCATATGTTTATGAAATATAGTTTGACTATTATGCTGTATATTATATATGTGTTGCCTAAACCTAGTTTTTAACATTTGATATGTTTTTCCTATATATTGCAATCCACATGTGCATTGTATTAGATACACTACACCTGCGGTATTGCAGTTACAATTATTATTAATATTTAATGAAAAACATTTGTTTGTCGTATTACTTACGATACAATTATTATTATTTATAACATCACAAACTATACAATTTTTTCTGTTACATTTAAAAGATCTAAAATTGAAATCATTAGTACTTACGTATTTTTCCAATATTGTTGAGTACATGTAACTTTTAAGTCATAATTTTTAACGTTGCTTTTTCGGTGTCGCCACCTAGTTTAGTTGACTAAGACTAAACTTACAACGGGCCATCCAGCAGCATCTGACAGGGGGCTGCCCTGCTTAAGGCGGTTGCAGGCTGGAACAAGATCTATAAAGATCTACCACCTTCACTCCACGCGCTACGCGACCTAGCTATTGGCCATTACCTGGTCTCTTAAACGTGATCACGTGAAGCAGTTTACATTTTAAAGTGTAAACACCTTGGGATGCAAACTTCTCCCTTTTTAAGAATTAATAATTCATGCTTGTTTGAAAATAAGAAAAAATAATAGTAAAGTCGTAACCAAGAATACATAGTTACAGTATTTCTGACAGAGGTCATATTACCGGGAAAACAAAGTCCAAAGGTCAATAATAACATGTCAGTAGAACAAATTAAATCAGCTAACTGAGTCTACGTATTGTTATATAATTATAAAATAAACAAAACATAATAATGCTAAATCAAAATTTAATAATTAAATAATAAAATTAATAATTGTTTTTAGATTTTCTATAATTTTAATCAAGTTAAAAAATAAAAATAAAAAATAAAAAATAAAATTTAAAATAAACGTCATTTTTATGAATTGACTAATAAATAACAGACGTTGTATCAGAATAAGAATTAGAGGTCATCAGGAGGAACTGCTATGCTATCAGGTTTCGGCCCCTAACTCCTCTATCCAACATAGCAGCGGGGCTAAATACATGCTAATGATGCCAAAGAAAAGATTCTTGGACTATATTATATTAATCTATATTTCATATTAAATGATATATAATAATTAACGATGTTGTCTCTTATTTTTGAGCTAAGAAGCTTATCGTTTGATGGTGTATCAACAATAAATATTTAAAGATAACTAAACGCTGTAAAGTGCTATTTTATAAGATACTATAATTGACAATGTAATAGATATAAACGAGCTTTGCTAAAATACAGTATTTACGTACCGGAATTTTAGAAGAATTTAGAAATGCTAAAAGTGCTTCAAGCGATCCCAAAGTAGATGCCTGTACATATACTCCAGTATCTTGTGTCGCAAATGAGCTAAGTACGCTTTTAAGTTGCACTCTAAGCTCATCTTGGTATATTTCGATTTCATCCTCCTTTACAGCGACGTATAGTGGAAGACCGGCCATTGCCTTTTCTAAATTCTTGGCGGCAATCTTAACACCACGAGTTCCTTTGACTTCTTTGTAAATTTGATATTGATTCTAAACGCGGAAAATGATTATATAATAAATTACAATTACAAATTTGTAAATTTTAAAACTTTAAAACTCTGGAACAAAAGATAGCAATCATGTACACTTATTGATCAAAGTTTGACAAATTATATTCGTCAAACAAGTTCCTTGTTTGTCATAGAAGCAAACATGGATTATATATAGGCATTCTATATGCTTTTAAAAACTCACGAGGAAAAACAATCATTTATTGGCCTTCCTATATTTCAACATAGATTAACGTTGAAATATCAAAAAACTAACTCAACTTACTAAACAGGATCATTATTATAAATAGAGCTCAAAAGCTTTATTTCGTCGTTTCACAGAAGAATTAACAAGGTGACCACCACATATTCCTGACTGCTGGCGTTGAGAGCTCAAATATGAATATACCTAATAGAAAGGGTATAATTGAAATAAATCGTACCACTAAGAATGAAGGTTTGAAACAAAATCATCAGACATTTATTTTGCAAGAAGCCAAAATCATTATAGAGAATAATATTTTTGCGTTTGATGGCAAAAATGTTAAACAAAAATCAAGAACTGCATTGACATACTGATACCCTTCACATTAGCTATTCTGTTTATAGCGGAGTATGAAGAATTGTAGATTGCTAAGTCGAAGATAAAACCCTTATTATTTGAAAGATATACAGATGATATATTTTTTGTTTGTCCAGAGGTTCTGAAAGTCTGCCGGACTTTACGTTAATACGCTATGAAATCTTTAATCTTCTATTATCATTTCAGACCGGTACAATTTCTAGATTTAGAAATTATATCTCAAGATGATAAATCCAAGACTAATTTATTTTGAAAACGCTAAGCACTTGGAATGTACTTAAATGCATATAATATCTATTCACAATCAATAAAACGTTATGCTGTGGATAATGAAATGATACGACGAGAATGTAATGAAAAGCAGAACTTTGAGTCACACTTTTGCAATATCAAATGAATTCATGGAACAAGTTGCAATAAGATTGATACACAATTACGGGTTAATATCCATCAGAATAAAGGAAATAGTGCGACCGTTGCAGTAAATCACTTAAAGTAAACGTCATGATTTTAATCTTTGATCATAAATAAACAGATGTAATCATATCGTCCGTTAAGGCGAAATTGTTATTTAAATATACGTCTTTTAAAGTATGTGAAAAATGATAATGTGAATAGTAAACGTCATTTGAAAAAATTCAATACCTTAACACGCAGATCTTTATTATGAGCTGGCATCATAAGTCCACGAATCTGTGTAACAATTGGTCCTTCTTGTCCTGGTACAACAATTGTATCGCCGACTCGCAAACGGCCATTCACAAGACAAATATCAATTGTAGTACCAAATCCTTCTATAGATTTGACTTCCATCACTGTACATTTAAGATCTTCAGAGAATGCAAGTTTAGACGCTAAAGCATTTTGACATGCATCGACAATGGTAAACATAAGATCACCAACACCGTCCCCTGAAACAGCAGATACCGGAATCATTGGATAAAACGATTTGGGATCTGGATTATCGTAAAACAAAGCTGCATTGACCTTTTGCTGAGCTAATTGTACTATTGTCTGCTTATACCTTCGATCAAAGTCGTTTTTAGTATGAATAGCTTGGCGATTTATTAATTCAGTAATTGGCATTGTAGGATTGCTTTCCCATCCATTAAGTCTATCGATTTTATTTAAAGCGATAACGAACGGACAACGTCGACTACGCAATAATTGCAGTGATTCTATAGTTTGAGGTTCTATTCCATGCATTAGATCAACGATTAAAATGGCGATATCGCAGAGGGAAGAACCGCGAACACGAAGGTTCTTAAAGGACTCGTGTCCTGGTGTATCAACGAATATAAAGCCAGGTAGCGTTATTGAACATTTTGCACAATGCTTAGTTCGTTCCTGAATTGTAGACAGAGGGACATTCGTTGCACCAATCTGCTGAGTAATTCCACCAGCCTCACCGTCTTGAACGTGTGTCTTGCGAAGATTATCAAGCATTTTTGTCTTGCCAGTGTCGACATGACCCATCACACAAATGACCGGACACCGTAAATCATCATGGCGGACCCGCTGTTCGGCTAATTCTTTTCTACGCTAAAGCATCAAAAAGAATCACAACATTAATAGAATATTTCAGATATATAAAATATATAAATTATATATTATAATTATATTATAATTTATATTTTCAAACTTCAATAAACGAATTATACATTATTGAACCAACAACATTAATAAAATGCTTGATCATACGATTTAATTTTTCTTTATAAACTAATAGTTTGTTAAACTTCAAATATACATTATAAGAATAATAAGAAAACGTACAAGCAATTTGTCTTAAACATGTGTCTTGGGACCATTATCAAGCATCCTTGAATTGCCTGTGTGGATGAGACCATCATACAAATGATCAAACATAGTAATTCTCATTTAAATAGCTGTTCCATACAAATTCAGTTGAGCAATATGGCTAGTAATAAATTCTAAAGAGTTTATTAATCTTTGATTGATCGACAAGGGACAAACTTCTAACATTTACCAAAAATAAAAGTAATTAACAAAAACACATATTAGTGGTGTTTTTGCTAAAGGAACAAGCGAAAATTTAATTAAAATTACATTATTTTGTAATGTGTAAAAGATAAAGTTTAAAAATAGTATAGTCATTATATGCTATTAATAGTCAGTGCGACTAGTGCGCTGATGTTTTAGCTTACAAATTAATTAGATTTCCGCCTCAGTTGACAAAATATAAAGTCTTTTAATATACCGTTTATATGAAGAGATAACTCAAAAAATTTAGTTTGAAGATGCTTTTCAAATATATGAAACGGAGCACGACTACATAGTAATTTTTTATTTTAGGTGTTCGCCAATTGCAAAAAATGAAATAATCCGTTTAAAGGTAAAAAATATTGTTTCTATATTTTTAAATAATTTGATACATATTCAAATAAGCCTTCAAGTTGACGATAAGAATGATCAAAGCGCCAAAGTAAATATGCGGTCGGACAGATACAGTTTTGAAAAAATACCAGTTAGAACATATATGCTAGTATACGCGACAATAATTATCATATGTAAAGTATTGAAGACAATCAGTCTTCTATAGTAAAGATTTGTGCCGGTAAAAACATTTTAATGAATAACAATGATTCAACTTAGGTATTTACATTTAAGAAATCCTTTAATAGGGGAAGAATATGATATGTGCCGGTTAAGTTTCTTTCTATATGATCTTGTTGAAAAACAGAGAAACTTATATCTATAAAAAAATATAAAGTACAAAAAAAGTTTAGCAAATAAGTCTGCAATAAGCAAAGGCACCTTTGATTATTTATCAATATTCACGATCAATTACGGTCTATATCAGCGCAATCTATCAATGTGTGCCAAGAAAAATTTACTAAAACTAAGTCAAGCAAACTGTGGTGATACCGATAATATCAGCAAATTCAAGAATATACGAGTTCAATTAGCGGTTGTCAAACTTGAACATCAGTAACGCAAATTTGTGATTTAGGTCATGATTATAATGACGCGCCACAGTTCTATTCTTAATTTACCTGCTTTCACAAATAAAAGAACAAAAATGTACGTATTGTTTAGATGACCTCCTTTTGATGTTGATAAAACCTTTTTTAAAGATTTTCTTAAAATAATATCGCGATTTAAAAGTTAGATGCGAACTATATGCATATATCAATATGCATTTAGAAAATCTCATGTTGAAAGAATAGAAAATTATCTTAAATGAAAATTATATTAAAATATAATTTAAAAATAATATATTAAATGAAATATTATATTATATAATATTTAATTTACAACATTAAAAATTTTAAATATTAAATGAAAATTATATTAAAATATAATTAAAAATCATAAGAATCTCATGTTGAAAGAATAGAAAATTATCATAAATGAAAATTATATTAAAAAAAATTAAAAATAAAAATTATGATTTTTAAACATAAAAATCATAAGAATATATAAAAATAATGTATTAATAAATTTATAAAATAATAATATTAATAATATTATTAATATTATAATTAACAAGCCAGAAACTACAAAGTAAATAGAGACGAGCATTATACCTAGGTAAACGATACTAACAGATATAAAGAGCAACACAGATTGCTTAAAATACCTTTATGCGGGCAGCAGCACGTTCCTTTGTAGGTAAGCATCGTATATCTTCGTCTTCGCTTTCAGATTCGTAACTACTTGAATCGTCGTCATCGTCATCTTGATCTGTGGAAACATAGTCTTGTTGATATGTGCCTGCAGCTGAGTTAGGCTCTAAATATAAGACAAGAAATCACATATATTAGCTGTATTCATAATGGATTACTGTGAATGTCGGATGTTCTGAGAGGCAATTCGTTATCAGTATCATCGTCCCAACAATCTTTTATGTCATCAGCAGACTCTTCGAGAGTGACAACCGTTTCTAACGATAACACTGGACTTTCATCTTCATTAATCGACTAAAAAGGTCATTTGGTATTAAAAAATATATAATTGAGAAATTAAAATTATTTAATTTAATATAAATATTAAATAATAAGATATAATATAAATAAATGATAATCGCAAGATAGTTGCGAGTTCTTCGTTCAGAAGCACAATCGGTGACCCGTAAAATACATTTTTTACTGGGTTAAGCAGCAAAACATCCTATCAGCTTTCCACATATTCGATGTTCGGTTCTAAATCGTATTATATGCCTCAGATCAAAAACAATAGCTTTATCACCGTCTATTAGGTAAATGCGAATTTTATTGCTAGGACTAATCTGAGGAAAGGCCGCCCAGATAAAATTAATTATTTTTGAAATAAAAGATCATGAATTAGCTGAAAAAATCACAAATCATAATGAGTCAAGTTTTTAGCGTAAAGGATACTTTTGAGAAACTTCATCGCTAACGGTAATTGTACACTGTAGCCAACTGGTACAGAAAAGGTGTTTTCTGCATCATTATTACAACTATAATGAAATGATTTATGCCGTATATTTCAACTAAAAGTCCATGTGACCGATACACATATACTATATAATATTCATATTATATAATATGTAAATTATATTTTATCATTTATACAAATATAACATTAGGATGAGTGAGGGAACTAATTAATGAATTTTAGACGAGGTAATTACGGAATTAAAGATAATCTTATAATTTTTCTAATCGTGAAATTGCAGAAATTTAACAAGTGATTGATAATAAATTATGTAAATTAATTTTCTATGAATTCTATTAAGCTAAATTTAAAAATAATATTGATCTTATATCAGATATACAATTTTTTATTATAATCAGATATTATAATAATATTAATAATTATATTTTTTATAATTATAATCAGATATTATAATATTAATAATTATAATAATATTAATATATCCTTGGTATTATATAATATTATACATTTTGTAAAAAATGTACGTGATGTAGAATAATCAAATTTATAACCGAACCGTATGTGTTTATTTATAAATTTAATAATTCCTTATCTAATCCGATTTTAAAATCAATAGTCACTACTAAAATAAGGTTTGTCACTGTATATTTATATCGGGTCACCTTCGCAATTTGCATTACCTATTAATAACTTCGTTAATTTTAAAAGCATACATGTACCAATCAATTTCATACCCACAATTAAATCTCCTCTATCATTTAATCTAGTCACTTTCGTAATCAAAATAATCACTTTTACATTTAATATTGTGACTTTTCAATAAATCTGGTAACTTTGTATTTGATTATATTTTAATGAAAAACGGCGAAACTTAATTCAGTTAGCAAACTTAATTTAAATTGCAATGGCAAGTTTTGAGGTTGATCAAATGATACAAGATTTAACAATTGTATTAGCGGCCTATAAGGTATATAAGTGAATATAAATGCATATAGTTCTTTAAATTTAAGTCAAATATCTTTTTATTAATGATTCGTTAATCATGCCTATTTGATTGTGGTAAATACGATGCCTACGCGATAAATCAGTAGCCGATTGTTTTGATAGATAATCCCCAAGCGATTCGAATAAAATTAATTGAATGATATAATGTATGTTGGTATAATGTAGTAAATTAATTAGAAAAAAACTATTACCTGAACGTCCTCTTGAATCATTTCTTTTTGTCCTAGACAATAATAACAATTTAAGAGAACCAAAGACAATAAAAATACCTTTCTTTGCTTTTCGTCTTGGTTTCTTAAAATCGGTTTTTTTATCATCGTCTACCGTTATTGATGGAAGAACGCCTAAAAAAGCTATCGAATGTGAATTTTTCGTAACAAAAATTGAAATATTTTGAATAAGCGGTTCAGATGTTTTAATAAATATCAGTATAGATTGATGGTTGTTAATACAGCGATCGGAACATTTAAACTCTTAATACGTTTTAAAAAAGTACTTAGGAATTTTTTATAGATTCTTAAATATTGCCGCAAAATTTTATATTGATTTATGTACCAAAATATGAATAGCTAGAAAGCGTATCGGTAATTGTTTGGTAAATTCAGCTCTACAATGTGTGGTACCTCTAATTCTAACGCAGTACGAATAACTACGATAATTATAATAATTCTATTTAAAATCGATTTAAGCTATTATCTTGAGTTCGATAAAAAGTTGATAGACGATGCGAATAACAATGGCAATTCTAATAAGTAATAAAGGGTTTTAAAAAATATAAATTTTGATTTAAGCAAATTTAGCAGATACATTATAAGTAATACATTGAGAGTAAATTAAAATTTTAATAAACGAAAAGTAACGATTTTTTGCGATGAACTTAGCCGAAATTAGCTTATAACATTTACACTTTGATATAGAACTAAAAATGTTCTATATCATATTAATAATTAATTTAATTATTAATTAAATAATAAATAATAAAAATGTGTTTATAAAAAAAATTACTGTATTAAATAATTAACTAATCAATAATTATTAATTTTAAGTATCGTATTAATATTTATCATATTAAATTTTTCATTTTTATATTAAATATTTGAGGGTTCTGCATGCAAGCAACACTTGTTTCGTACGAATTTCTATTTACAAAATTTTAAATCTAAACAAAATTGTAAATATTTTTTTAATTAATTTCATATTATAATATTTAAGATTTAAAAATTTTAATTGTCTTAATCTATTTATTTAGATAATTTAGTTCGATAAATAACCAATTCTATCTATCATTCATTTTTTATATTTTTACATTTCCATATCCTATGATAGATAGATATAACTAATTGCTTTGCTAAATGCTTTTAATCAAACAAGCTTAAATTGCAAATTAATTTTCGTTTCCATCAAAATGTTAAAATCTTGAAAAGTTAAATACAAAACAATAAGAAAATACCGGCTAATTTTAATTGCAAAAGAGCTCTGTCTTTCTTTTCTTTCTGTTCCCTTGTAAGATATATTCCCATCTCTTTTTTCTTTTGAATCCTTGCCTTATCTTTCTCCTTACGCTTCTGTTTGCGAATACGCTCTTCTTCAAGCTAATTTTTAAAAACAATAAATATAAGGGTATTCAAGGAAATAGAAGTTACTTTAGCTTCTCTCAGCTTCTCTAATTCTTCTTCTCTTTTAAACTGATCTTCTTCGTCTTTAAGCATCTGAGCTTCGATCTCTTTCTGCTTAGCCAAAGCCTGTTTAATAAGCTCAATCTGTTTAGATTTCGCATTTGATTGTTTACTGCTTTTTCCCTTCGATTTCTGTTGTGATTTAACACTATCAACATCAGGATGCACCTTGATTTTGGCAAGATTACCAACAAGCTCGGATGAGTTTACTTGATCATTATTCTGAATGGCCTGACAAATTCGAAAACGTCATAAAAATATTAAAAAAGTTTTATTATTAGAAAAACCGGCAGCTTAACCGTATTTAATTAATATTTTGGGGTTTGTTTAAAATAAATTTGATTACTTAATTTTTTAATTAATTAATCATTATTCAATCACAATATAAAACGTTGCATTTTTGTTTCAAAACATATGATCTTAATGTTGCTAAAATACTTAATAGAAGGTCCCTATAAGGTATTTTAAAATAAGGTTAAAGGGTTACTTTATTTTGTAGAGCTAAGAAACACAGTTCAAGAAATATGGAAAAACGTTAAAAATATTTACGTGTGCAGCCGTGAAATGTTAGGTTAAAAAAATATTTTTGTTATTAAACTAGTATTTAAAGTACAGCGTACCTCTTCTTTCTTAAAGTCTGTGTCATCTATTTTATTTTCAGGCTTCTCATGTTTTTGTGATTTTGAAGCTTTTTTTGGTTTTGATTTGTTTACAGATAGCTTTTGATTAGGAATTGAATCCGGCTCGTCTGTAAATAAAAATGAAAAACAAGAAAACAAAGAAAATTTGTACCGGCATCTGAAAGTTCCTTATTTTCAAGTTCCTGTTTCTTGCTATGTTTCTTACGACCCTTTTTTCTTTTCGATTCTTCCTCTTCGTATTGCAGTTCAATGTCCTAGTACAAGTACCGTTTTAAATTGATTAAAAAATAAAGTCATAACAAAAATTAAGAATTTAGCTAATAAAAATAACATTGAAATGTTAAAATTAATAACAAAATGTCCTTTCTTAAAAATGAAATATCACAAGCAATTCGGTTAATAACGAATTTTTTGCTATACAAACGAAAGTAGTCTAAATAAAAAATTGTTTGATTGTATTTTTAAATTTATATCTGCAAATTTAAAAATTGCATTTTTGAATTTGCAGATACAACGTATAGAAAATATCACTAAAAAAGTGACCCAATTAGGTATTTTTCAAACTTTTAAATTGTGGCTAATTTTTCAAACGTTCGTAATTATGAATATAAAAATCAAATTGCAAAATTTAAAACGGCGATATTCAAGGAGATTTAAAATTCTAATCGTAAGAAAGAACAAACAATTAATTTTAATCCGTTAATCGATAACCGTTTACTAATTTAGGGTTAATATCGAAGTAAATGTTATACAAGTTGTTAAATCTTAAACACTAAAAAAATTGAGAATTTTTTCGGATTAAAAAATTCAAAAAATTATACCGAATATCTAAGAGAAAAATAATTATAAATTTAAATTGAAGCAAATCAAAATGCAATAGGAACACCAACACACAAGAGAACATACCCTTAACAAATCGTGAAGGTCTTTTTCCTCAGCTTGAGGTTTATTTGTGTCGGCACTTAAATAGAAACAAAAAATTTAAGGAATTCATACTGAATAATTTTCAGAAATTAACTTAATTAGAAACCAAATATTAGAAAAACAATTAAAAATTAGTTAGTAAAAAGCAACTGATTGTAATCAATTTAAGATTGAAAACTGTAAAGTTTAAACTAAAAAAATCTGATAAAAATAAAAAAAATGAATTAAGGAAAATGAAAATATACAAATCTATTTTTATATTGATTTTTATATTTCGCTAGTTGCTACTAGCATCAACTGAAACAAAACGTATTTAATGAAAAATGAGTACGTTTCGCTTCTTTTTTCGCTAGCAGAAAAAAGCAAAATATAATATAAATTTGCTTATTATCCTGTTCAAAAATTCAAAATTAAAAATGGATCAAGGTCAGTTGTTTTTAATATTGTAATGTTAAAACAGCGCTTCTGTAATATCGTAAAAATTTAAATTGCTAATTAAATTATGTGACTATTTCTGTTAATTTTTTTTTACAGAAATTTAATTTTTCTATTAAATAAACAGTGACTATTTTTGCAATAACTTTACAAATGTTACTAAAACATTTGAAATAAATGTTTAAATAATTTTTAAAAAATTATATAATCATTAATAATTATAATAAAACAAATTATAATAAATCATAATAATTTAATAATAATTATAATGAATAAATAATTTTTTATATTTTATTTTGAGAATAAATGTTTGCAAAACTATGAAAATGAAGAACCTTAAGTTTCCTATATGATTTATATATTTGCAAGATAAAGTTTAAAAAATTAACTTTATTAAATTATTCTTTTACCAAAAAAGACGATTTAATACCGACAAGATATTTTTCAATAAAAAAAACAATGATTTCCTGTTTTGTTTAAACAAAACAGGAAATCATTTCAATTTTTTCAAGCACAAATGTGAAACATAAATGTGAAAAAAAAACAATTAAAGTCTCAAGGAAATAATTATCTTTCAAAGGAGCAAGCAGCCTATAAAAATGATAAATATACAATAACGGGAAAAGAGAAATATAAAACATATTTCTAAATAGCATTAATGAAACTGTAAAAATACCAATAAGCTCTAATAATCTCTTATGAAGAGATTTTTATTAGCCCATTTACGCCTCTAGGTTATAGAGAAGGAACAAAAAACTACAAAGTTCATATTGTAAAGTTCAACTGTAGAATTAAATTATAGAGTTCAATTGTAGAATTCTATTGTAAAGTGCAGTTCATCTAGTAGATTTCACATTGTAGAATTCATCTTGTAGAGTTCATATGGTAGAGATTTTGTTGTAGCGTTCATATTGTAGAGTTTACATTGTAGAGTTCATAATGTATAGTTACGGTTGTTGAGTATCCATTGACAAGTCGTGGAGTTCATGATAAGAAGTCATTGAAAAGTCTTGGATTACGTCTAGTCTTGGAGTTTTTTGTTGTAGCGTTCATATTGTAGAGTACATATTGTAGAGTTCATCATGTAGAGTTCAATAATAAATTTAAATTTAAAATTTTTAATTAAAAATTTGAAAGATTATTTAAATAATAAAATTAATAATATAATGAAAAAATTTATTTATCAACTGAAGCACTCACTTATCCCCGTAGGCCGATAGAATTTCAGTCTAAATGTAACATGCGAGAAGATTAAAAATATCGTCACACAAAACACGAATAATAACATTATGAATTTCTTTTAATATTTGATTTTTTTGATCCAAATTTTGATCATCGAACAAATAACTCAGTAGATTTATTTCAAACAACATCGATAAAAGTATAACATAAATAAAATTGTAATTTGTCGTTATAATGATATAAGCGCTTGAGTGAATTATTCACCGTAATTTCTTTATGAAATAAAATCAAATATCATTTCATATTAGCAATTTGAATTCAACTCAAAACTTTACGCTTAATTATTACACGGAAAGCGCAAATGAAATAAAAAAAGGAGTTAAATTTTATAAAAACTAATGAAAATCTAAATTTATTTGTAAATATTTTGAAATGAATTAGTGAATTAACGTAATTGATACGTCATCACATAAATGTAATTTAATTTAAAAATGCAATTAATTTTAATGATTGAGCTCATCAATTAATGATTATTAAAATACTAAAAGTTTGACATTAAGTTTACTAATAAACTTCTTAATGAAAATAACTTTCATTAACGGCCAACAGGTTATGTTTCGATTAATCTATCAATGTACTTGATAGAACAATTTGTAATTTAGATCACTTTTCAAATCGCTTAGAACTGTGGATACGCCTTAATAAAGTTTGACTTACTGACAGTCAACTTCATTGATTTTTTACTCAAATTAGGAATTTAACTCAAAAAGAAACTAAGGAGATAATTACTATATCGCATGATATTAGAGGTCATCAGGAGGAACTGCTATGGTATCCGGTGTCGGCGTCTATTCATCAATACAACATAGCAGCAGGGCCAAATACATGCAAATAATGTATTTACTATAATGTAATACATGCTAATGACGTATTTCATCTGATGAAATTTGTTAATCTAATATCTTATTCTAACACAAAGTATATTATTTATTATCCATCTATAAAAATTTGCCACTTAAGAGTTTAAATTTATTCTTTATATTATTGTGTTGATTTATATATTTTACTATTTTCTGCTTGATGTTATTTTTATAGTAACCTAGTTTAAAATATGTATCTATTAAATTATTTAAATGATTTTGAAGAAAGCCAATATCATTACATATTGTTGCAATTCTTAAAATTTCATTATTTAATGTATTATATTATATAATAATATAATACAAAAATATGTGAATAAACTACCTGAATAAATATATTCGCTTATTAAATAAAACGGGAGATAGCCGAACTATCTTCGATGTCTAACTATCTCAGTCTATTATCTAACTATCTCCGAACTATCTCAGTCTATTTTATAGACTATCTCAGATCCCTCCGATGACTACAACGGCGGAGTAAACAATGGACGAAAAAACGGAAGAGAGTTACGGAGGCCTGTTTGCTTACAGCAGAGATGTTGGATCATCAAAGGGTATTGGGAACGGGAGATATCCGAACATACAAAATCACTCCGATGACTCCAACGGCAGATTGGAAAATGGACGAAAAGGCGAAAGAGAGTATCGGAGACATGTTTCCTTACAGTAGCGATGTTGGATCATCACAGGATATCGGCAAAGGGAGATAATCGAATAAACCAATTAAGACGATGAAAATGACAAGCAACAAATTTACAAAATATAAATCAAATGCGAAGAAAAATGTTCAAATCAAATACGTGTTAAAGACGTATTTCCTCTAATAAAACTATCTAGTATCTTATTCTAATGCAAAGTATATTATTTATTATCCATCCATAAAAATTTGCCACTTAAGAGTTTAAATTTATTCTTTATATTATTGTGTTGATTTATATATTTTACTATTTTCTGCTTGATGTTATTTTTATAGTAACCTAGTTTAAAATATGTATCTATTAAATTATTTAAATGATTTTGAAGAAAGCCAATATCATTACATATTGTTGCAATTCTTAAAATTTCATTATTTAATGTATTATATTTTTAATATTATATGGTATGCATGAATGCTCATGCAAAAATATGTTTCTTGTAAATTTAAATATGTCATCTTTACGATATAAATTAATAGTAGTTTTAGTTAATGTTAATTTAATGTTCATATCTAGATATACACCTTCTTTATCATTAATATTGGTTTTGTTAAGAATAAGGCTTTCTGGATAAATTTGTTCACTAATTGAATAAAAATTATTAGAATTAAATACACATATATCATCATTGTATCGAAACATATTTTTACTAATATTTTGTTGATTTATATATTTTACTATTTTCTGCTTGATGTTATTTTTATAGTAACCTAAATTAAAATATGTATCTATTAAATTATTTAAATGGTTTTGAAGAAAGCTAATATCATTACATATTATTGCAATTCTTAAAATTTCATTATTTAATGTATTATATTATATTATATGGTATGCATGAATGCTCATGCAAAAATATGTGAATAAACTACCTAAATAAATTTATTCGCTTATTAAATAAAACGGGAGATAGCCGAACTATCTCCGATGTCTAACTATCTCAGTCTATTATCTAACTATCTCCGAACTATCTCAGTCTATTTTATAGACTATCTCAGATCCCTCCGATGACTACAACGGCGGAGTAAACAATGGACGAAAAAACGGAAGAGAGTTACGGAGGCCTGTTTGCTTACAGCAGAGATGTTGGATCATCAAAGGGTATTGGGAACAGGAGATATCCGAACATACAAAATCACTCCGATGACTCCAACGGCAGATTAAAAAATGGACGAAAAGGCGGAAGAGAGTATCGGAGACATGTTTCCTTACAGTAGCGATGTTGGATTATCACAGGATATCGGCAAAGGGAGATAATCGAATAAACCAATTAAGACGATGAAAATGACAAGCAACAAATTTACAAAATATAAATCAAATGCGAAGAAAAATGGTTAACTCAACACTGACCGGAGGAGTTTTCATTGTATGGTGCCGTGTGACCAGGCAGTTGTACGGATTCAGCAAAAGAGCCATCAACATCCGAAGCGGACTAGCCTTCCTGTAGAAACGTGGAATGTCATCTCACTGAGAAAGGAAGGAACCAAAATTTGTTGAAGAGAGAGTTTGCATCGGTCTTGAAATAGTCGGAGTGACTTTTCTTCACTATTCTGGAATTGGAACTAAACTTTTGGATCAAGGCTGGACCTTGAGATATTCGCTAGTTACCAACGAAAAGTGACGAAAGGCGGGTGTAGGGATACTTACAAGTTCCCGGTTGTCGTTCGTTGTAGAGAGGTTTAACTCAGTGAATGAAAACCTGGCGTCTCCGAGACATTTAGTCATAGAGGGAAAGGGGATAACTGTTGTATGTGCGTATGCTCCCAATATTATCTCGGAATATGCAGCCTTCGTGGAAGATCTTCAGGCTCTGCTTGATAGTACTCCTGTTTGAGATTCCCTCGTTCTATTGGGTGACTTTAATGCTCATGTCGGTGGCGACATGTTTGTAGTCTCAAATTCAGATGCCAATGTCAATCCGGATTCGGGAAAAGGTTCTTCCTAATGTGGAGAATTTCAAGTATCTTGGGGTATAGTTCAGAGGGACGGCAGGAATATCAAGGGGATTGAGCAGCTAATGCAGCAATGCGTTCTATGTACAGGTTGTCCTGCTGAAGCGGGAGTGGGGTCTTCGGGCGAAGTTTTCGTCTTACCACACAATCTTCGTTTCTATCTTAACCTATGGTCATGAGCTTTGAGCTATGACCGAAAGGATAATATCTCGGATACAGGCGACCAAAATGAGGTTCCTTCGCGGTGTGGCCGGTCTAAGCATTAGAGATAAGGTCAGGAATTCGATCATCCGGGATAGACTCGGAGTAAAGTCGCTGCTTCTCCATATCGAAGAAAGTCAGCTGAGATGGCTAGGACACGTTCTGAAGATGTCTAGGGATCGCCTTCTTCGGAGGGTTTTCCAGGCCGGACTCTCTTGAAAGAGATCTCGAGGTAGACCTCGATACCGGTGGAGAGATCAAATATCGAAACTGGCCGAAGACCATCTTGGGCTATCTGAAAGAGAACTCTGGTCTGTCACCTAGGATTGCGAAGTCTGGAGGAGTTTGGTTCGTGAACTGCCTCCACGACTCGACACCCGGACCATTGGTTGATGGGAAAAAATTTATATTATTATTTTTCTTGTCAAGAAATTGTTATTTAATATAACATTTTAGAGTTAAATACACATATATCATCAATATATCGAAATATATATTTCATATTTTTATATAATTTAGATTTACTTTTTAAACAGTTATGAACAAATTCATATTCTATAAAGCTTAAAAAAGGGGCAGCTATAATTGAGCTAATATTACTTCCCATTGAAACATTTTTTATCAGTCTGATACCTTATTTTAAATAATTATAAATTTATCAAAATATTTAAGGCTTCTATTAGTTTAATTATTTCTATGTAGATAACAGATTAATATGCATGAATCGTATATATCAAATATCATACAATTTAAAAAATCCTTAGATCATCAAGAGGATGATACATCTATAGTATTATATTATATGAGATATATCAAAAGGTGATATATTTCCTGTTTGATGTTATTTTTATAGTAACCTAGTTTAAAATATGTATCTATTAAATTATTTAAATGATTTTGAAGAAAACCAATATCATTACATATTGTTGTAATTCTTAAAATTTCATTATTTAATGTATTATATTTTATATTATATGGTATGCATGAATGCTCATGCAAAAATATGTTTTTGTAAATTTAAATATGTCATCTTTACGATATAAATTAAAAGTAGTTTAAATTTGTTCACTTATTGACTAAAAATTATTATATAAATGGTTTACTTTTCTGGCCTATTTCAATTCTGATTAAAAGAAATGGAAAGACTCAACCAGCATATAATTATTTCATGCTGTTTGAGTATTCCCGATTCCTTTAATTAGATAAAAACTATTAGTTAAATTTAGATTTTTTTACAGTTTAAAATATCCTCTTATATAAAAACAACTAAAATTATCTAAAAACTAAAATTTATTAAATGTAATGTCTTACATTTTATTATAAAATGTCTAAATAGTTATGTTATATCAAATAATAATAATAATTACATAACATTTTTTATTGATCAATGTCTAAAGGCGAAACTGTGTAAAGACTATGTTAGTCATTCTTAAGCATTTAAAGTTAATGAAATAAATTTCGCAAAATGAAGTAATTGAGATTATACATTTTCATTGAAAGTAAAATATTTCGTATTTTAACTAAAACTCTCTTAAAACTTTTATTTCAACTAAAACTCACTTTTTCTGGTTCTGTATTAGTGCTGAGTCCTTTCGTTCTGAAACAGAAAATAATTTGAATAAAGCACAATTTTAATTACAAAAATATTACTTGGATTTGCCTTTTGCCATTCCTGCATTCGGTTCTTTCTACTTGGAATTGTGAATAAAACAGTAAAAATCTGGAAAAAAAATAAAATAAGAAAGCGGACTACAGATTTTGAAATAAAGATGAAAATTAAATGATATGGATTTATGTCAATAAAAAAGAGCCAGGACTATTTGCAGTTCTGAACAGCTACGTGGGTCACTGATCATAATGACACATACAAGAGTGAGATTATTCGTGTTAAAGTAGTTGGGATAAACTTTATCTAAGGATAAAGTTTTCTAATGTTGTCTTAATCCTAATGTATTATCAAAATGTGGACCAAAGCCTTTAATGTACCTATTAATGATGCAGCCACGATGTCAAGAGCAGGGAGTTACAGAACTTTAACGCTCTACGTGACAATCACGATACCATTGTGGACCTCCCAATTTGGTACGTGCGAAATCTGATTGAATGACCCCTGACTTTGTCGGACATTCATTTCAACGATCATTCATTTCTTTCATTCTAAGAGATATGGATTTAAAGTATTCAGCTTAATTCGACGGTTTAGGTAATATTGACAAAAGCTCGTAAAATATATGATTACCGTAATTCTTTAAATTGGATCATTAGGTTGTGCAAATGATCCAATTTGGTAAAGCTATTGTAGTGCTAATTCAGCACTCTAGATGGTGTTACTAGAGATTTTCTAGTACATCGTGCAATTGATTCATTAGCTGATTGCCGTCTGCTAGTTTTCCTATGCATCCAGAAGTGGGAGGAAACTGGTACTGATGAGTCATGGTATTGACGAAACGGCATTTGTCATTCTTTCGCGTCGGGCTTATATGATTACTAAAAATGTCACGCGGAATTGTATCGTCATTTGAAACTATACACAATAATATACACAATTACAAGATATCATACAAAAGATAGCATACAAGATTATATACACAATTTTCAACGATTTCAAATCGACAAGTATATACTTACATTAAATCAATCATACAAGATAAATCATACAATTTCGAAATGGTCAAAAAGAACATTAAAAGCAGATAAGAGAAGAATAATAATGTTGTCAACAGTACTTTGGAGCTTATTGAAATACAAGTAGCAGATGTTGGTTGTGATGTATGGACACATATTACGGTTCCTTAATCAATGGACTTGAGCTCGAAATGTATGCCATTTTACTGCGGATTTTGAGCAAATAAGGCAATTATTATATAATTAATCTAAGGTGTCCTGTAAAGACAATTTTCAACCATCGCCAGACAATCATGATGCTCCCTTAAACACTGTTGTATTGGAATAACACTGAAAAAATAGCATCAAATTTACGGAGAATTAGAGAATTCAAGAACATTCGTCCTATCCTCCTACACAAATCTGGAGAAGAGGCAATACAAATTCAACAAAAAAATCAGGACAATACAAATCATTCGGTGCTAGATAACATTTCACATCAAGATATTTTACAAAATGCTAGCAAAATAAAAATAATATTTTAAGAAACTACGCCGATGACTATGTTGCTCATAAACAGAACTCTAATGATCTTATTCTTGATTAATCTGTTGGTGTTGAGACAAAGGGCATGATGCTGAGATTAACAAACATAAACGAACTTATTCTTCAATTAGTGCGGATTTAAATTATGAACTGAGAAAGCCTGTAACCTCATGCGATGCAAGTGTTGATGACGAGGGCAATTCCTACGACAGATCAGTCAATATTAGAAAAGTAAGGCATCGGAATTACGAGATAAGTATGCATGTTATTTTGAGTGGAATAGAAAAGTCGTGTATAATCAATACCCAAGTACGAGTTGATGAAGATGTTTCTAGCGTGCATGTAGTATTTATCATACTTCTGAAGGAAGATGATAAGTATGTAGCTATGAAGCTGCAAGTTCAAAGTTTAATTCGTCTTGGAAAACGTACCACTGATAGACCTCGCTTATTGAAGGCCGTTTTGAGTTCTGCTGACCACGCTATGATGTCGCTTCGTCGTGGTCACCTCTTAAAAGATTCTACTATAAGAATAATGAGAGACATTAATTTGAATGAACTTTTAAAATTGGGGAAGGTTCGTGAGAAGCTACAGGGTAGAATAAGCAAAGGAGAGACGAATCTATACATAAGAAATTTTCTAGTAGTTCGGTAGCGACCATCAGTACATTTAACCCTGTTTATCCTAAATTATAGAATGGGTTAAAATATGATTCCAATTTTGATGATTTAATTGATTTTTCTGGGGTGCATGCTAAAACTTACAAACCTTTTACGTCATCAGAGCATCCGCTTCATATTGGTTACTCAAACGTTCGAAGCCTAAAATCCCAATTTTATTTCTTGCTCGACCATATTGCTAATAATCATTATGATATATTTTGCATTTCACAATCATAATGATAATAATACGATAAATTTATTTTTAAGTGGCAAATGCGTGCGAACCGCGCGCTTACAAGCCCAATAATATAATATAGCAGAAGAGTTCAGTGTGTATGTTCAGTCGATTCGTTAATATTGTTCGTTCAGTTCGATCGTTTAGTTCATTCGTCCAATCCGGTAGATCAATCCGTTAGTTCAGTCCGTTTGTTTAGTCCGTTTGTTCAGTCCATTCGTTCAGTTCGTTCGTTCAGTTCGTTCGTTCAGTTCGTTCGTTCAGTTCGTTCAGTTCGTTCGTTCAGTTCGTTCGTTCAGTTCGTTTGTTCAGTTCGTTCATTCAGACCGTTCGTTCAGACCGTACATTCAGTCGGTTTAGTCCGTTCGTTGCGTCTAATTAATAATCTTGCCTTGTTTATACTACCCTCTCCTCTCTCAGCAGGCTTAAGGCCGGCCATGGCGGAGATTGTGTTGTTACAATCATGGTTAGATATTTGCATCTCTTATAATCTGTTTAACGTTGTAGGTAATAAGTTCCTAAACGCGGGTAGCTTAAATAATGTGCGAGATGGAGGACTTGTAGCATTTGTTCGACACGATCTCTCAACATCAAATATATCATATCTTTGTGATTCCGAGTGGTCATATGAGTGTCTGTCTTTTACTGTTAATCATCAATTGTTAAAATTAAATGTTTGTGTTGTTTATAGATCTCCATCTTTCACTTTGATAACAGATCGGCTAGAGGATTATTTATATAATTTTTTCATCGCAACGATTTGTCCTTTTAGATGACTTTAACCTTCTGAATGTAGATTAAAATATGAATGGATATCAACCCTGATCAAGCGTATCAAAACAATTTCGTGATTTATTTCTTGCTGACCTACTTTTAGTGCAACATTGTAGAGAACCAACTCATGTCAACGTTGCTACTCTAGATCTTGTATTTACAAGATGTACTGGAGATATCGACAGTATTGGGTATTACCCTCCTCTTGGTAACAGTAATCACTGTGTTCTCTCCCTTAAATTCGTGTCCAAGATCGTTTGTAGGTCAAAATTGGGTTATCCAAAACGAAATTGGACTCGGGTGGATACTCAACATCTCTTAGCTAATTTCTATAACATTTTTTATCATAGTTATAGGTCTACTACTGTTTCAGATCTGCTGACTATTCTTTATAACGTTTTCTTAAATTTGTCAGATAAGTTCGCTCCGAAACGAAGAACTTTCATTAATTCCACTCGCCCTCAGTGGTTTGATCATGAACTTCGTGCAGCGTTGAAACTGTGCAATGCCATGTGGGCTATTACTCAAACCCATCCTGAAAACTTAGATAAGTATCGGTACGTGCGCAACCTCTGCAATAGATTGAAAATACATGAGCGAATAGCATTTGAAGATCTTATTGCAAATTGCATCGGGAATCAACCAAAGCGTTTTTATTCATATGTGAATGGTTCAATGATACTTCCCTCTAATATAGCATTTATTACTTATGGTGAATATGTTTATTCTACTGAGTCTGAAATTGCTGAATGTCTAGGGGACAGCTTCCATTCTCCATCTACTATTGTTTCGGATATTTCCTCTTTAAAATGGTATCCCATTCACAATATTACTCAGAATATCGTTAAGCCAATCAGTGCATCTGAAGTATTGTACCTAATCACTAGGCTTGACCGATTTGGCTCTCCTGGTCCAGATGATATTTCACCTTACCTAATTAATGCGATTAAAACTGCCGTAAGTAGTATATGTGCTCATATATTTTCATATAGCCTGACCAATTAGTGCCTTACTGCAACATGGAAGTCTTCTATTGTTGTGCCAATCCTTAAAAAACAGCCAGCGACTTATTGTTTAGATTTCCGTCCTATCAGTTTAACCAGTGTTCTCTCTAAGTTACTATAACGAATAATTGTCAAAAGACTACTTGAGCATCGAAACTTTTACCGCATCCTAACATATTCTCAACATGGATTCAGACAACACCGTTCATGTCTATCAAACTTACTCACCTCGAGAGAAATCTGGATGGAAGTACTAAGCTCTGGACTTTGTCTCGACGTTTTATTTCTAGATTTTTCGAAAGCCTTAGATCGTGTTCCACATAAAGGTCTTGTGTCACTCTTAATTCATTATGCTTCCCTCGTGTAATCTGCTCTTGGATTAAAAATTTTCTTTCATTGCGTACTTGAAGGTAAGAGTTGATAAGTATTTATCTACAGAAAGAAGTATGTCGACAGGTGTCCCTCAGGGTTCTGCACTAGGTCCCCTATTATTCATCACGTTCCTTAACGATTTACTCTTACGTATTAAGAACACTTACTTGGCATTCGATGATGACCTTAAAATTTTGACTGCTAGACGAGATGTTGATGACTGTAAATTTTTACAAGCAGACTATGATCGATTGCATGATTGGTGCCGCTCTACTGTATTACATCTTAATGTTAAGAAGTGTGTACTTGAGGGCGGGTAAAAGTCCAGCATATTTTACATAAAATATCGGTGATGTTCTTCTCACTGAAGTATCATATCATAGAGATTTAGGAATTATCATGCAGGCATCATTAGAAACTAAACATAATAGTGAAAGAGCAATTAAAAGCGCTATTCGTGCACTATATTTTGTAAAAAAACATTCTTAAAATCAATTTTGCTTGTCGCAAGTGGTGTTCAAGTTTTCGGAATCAAGAGCTATATTAGTGTTCAAGTTTTCGGAATCAAGAGCTATATTGGTATTCAAGTTTTCGGAATCAAGAGCTATATTGGTAGCTGAGAGGTGAGTTTTTGCTGTTGATATAGTTTAGTTTATTTATTTTTTATTTTTTTTTTGATTTTTGTTTGTTGTATTTGCTTTTTGTTTTTTGTTTATTTATTCATATACATAACATAAGTATATATATAACATAAGTACATAAGTACAGTTGGAAGGAATTAATTGTCATAAGCCAGTTGGAAAGAGAAAATCTTCTTCCCAGCTGGAGGAAAATTTAAAAAATATAGAAAAAGAATCTTCAGTGCAAAAGAGGCTCTTGCATATAAAGCGAGACTCTTTCGCACTTAAAATAACATGTAAAGAAAATGATCTCAACAAAAGAATAAGAGAGATAGAGAAGGAAATAAGAAAAACTGCTCGAGAAATCTTTGAACGGTTTTTCAAAAGAGATAATTTTTACCGAATCTCTTTCAAAAGCTTAGCTTTGAAAGATAAATTCAAAGCGGCTTTAGTTGGAGAAGAGGGCATAGAAATTATCGACATTTCTCCACAAGTGACGGCCATCCTTAGGGATGCGCCGTCATTTGCGGAGAAAGAAGATGTGGAAGAATTCTTACACCAATATGATGTAAAAATTCTAAAAGCATGCAAATCTTTTAATCAATCATATAGTTCCTATTTATTGAAAGGAACTGTATGTAGTTTAAAAAAATAAAAGAAAGTGAAGGCAGCATCTGCGGACATCGAATATCTGTAAAGATATTCGACGAAGACGATGCTGCTTTTCGATATCCGCAGTGTTACAGATGTCAACGCTGGGGACATTTTTCGAACATGTGTCGAGAAGTGTCACCGCGTCGCGTCCACTGCGGAGAACACGAAACACAAACATGTGGAAATAAAAATAGGCCAACATGTGCAAACTGTAGGCAACCCCACAAGGCGTACTCACATGTTTGTCCAGAGTTCAAGTCTTACTTGGCCTGGGTAAACGGTGAGAGCAAGAAGGCTTGTGAGGAAGCTCAGTCTTACCTTAGGGTAGCCAAAAGTCACTCTCTGGATCAACACGCTGGACAAGCAGTGATGTTGATCGAGAGAGTACTTACTCTTGAAAAAGAAATGGTTGCCTTAAGGCAGGAAAATGCAAAATTAAAAAAGATGATGTAGTCCACGAATCCGATTTGAAGAAATTCAAATCGGAGTTAAACGCAGCAACATTACGCAAATACAAATCGTTGAAACAGGCGAAAGACAAGTCATCGATTTCGGTGACTACTTTCAATCGTTTCAACGATTTGTCACAAATACAAGCCTCTCAAAATGAGGACGATACTATGGACTATTGTTCCCTAGTATCAACTGGTTCTGAAGGTCTTTCGATAAAAGCGCCAGGGACTGCTATAAAGATGGTGACGTTACCTGAATCACTTTAGGTGGCGTCGAGTCGGAGGGGCAGTGCATGGCACAAAGCTTCGAATGCAAGAAAAAAAGCAAAGAATTGAGTATTCTTCGCTTGAAGACATCTGCCTAATGAGCTGAAATATAGGTTCTGTTAGGAACCTGATACAGTATTTCAGTCTCATACCGGTAGATGTGCTTCTATTGCAGGAAGCAAGATCACTCGATCAATTGAAAATTTTTAGCAGCAAGATCGACGACTGCGACACATTTGTGTCAGCAGAAGGTCTCAGGATGGAACTCCTCCTAGTGTCAGTGGTAAAGAAGCGTTTTTGCGCATCTTTACTATCGCATGGCACTAGCAAAGTAGGTTCATTCCAGCTCCTCCGGTTTTTCATCTCTAGACGCCCAGTTTATGTAGCAAATTGTTACATCAAGCCGGGGGCCTGGAGTTCGAAAAAGGGGAGGAGAGAGATTCGATCAATGCTGTTGAATATCTTTAATTTGGGTGCTCAATTTTTAATTAGAGATTTCAACGACGACGGCGAGTCTCAAGTGGGCAGCATGATCGCTCAGCATGGGAGGTCATATGTCCCCGGAATAGAGATTCATCCGTCGTCGCAATGGATATTGCTCTACGTTAGATTTTGCTATGCAAAACAAAAATACAAATTTTAAAATTAAATAGCAGCAGAATTTGCTGCCAGATACTTTTAATGATGGACACAAGCTTGTATATTGGTCGTGGAAGGAGGAACTCGTTTTCAAGATAAGATTCCAACCGACACGGGCCGGTATACAAGCTTTTAATAGATCAATAAGCGAAGTAATGATAAATTTAAATAATAAAGATATTTTTTGTACTATTTTAAAAAATACTTTTAATGAAATAATAAATTTTAGTATTTGCAATAATAATTTTATAATAAATAATAATTTTAATTTTTTCGATTGTTTGAATATTTTAGATGAGACGTTTTTGACAAATTTTACAAATAAATTAAAAGAATCAAATTCTCTAATAATTTTAAATAATGCAATTTTTAGTAATGCAAATAAATTTTTAACTACTAAACGACCGCCCAACATCAAGTACACTCCTAAAGCTCTTCAATTGAAACGTATTCTCTGGGGTTTACGAACGGATGCGAATCCTTCGTCTCAGAGAATCGCTCAAATGGCTCTGCTCAAGAATGATATTCAAGAGTTGGAGCAGAGGGTAGACGCTAAAAAGTTGCTGTCTTACAAGAATTTTTCAAAGGAATGGTGGCAAACCATTAGGCGAACCACTTTCCGTTCTTGGAGGGCAGCGGCTTCTAAGTGGATATCCTCTAAGGGTTTTGGGAATGTACTTCATGAAATGAAAATGAAACACCTAGCCAATGCTGAAGGATGGACCGAGAGGAAAATGATGAAGATCCGTATGGAACTCTTGTTTTCGACAATCGACAATTCGCAAGAGGACATCACTATCGAGGACATTTTGAGTGCGTGGCCGGTCGTGCCAAAGACTTCGTCTAACGGGTCTTCGGCATGCGCTGCTGCGACCAAATTGGTCGTCGATAGGGTTCGGACGGATATTGCTGCCAAGATGCTAGGAGTGCCTTTAGCATCTTGGTGTGATATTGCGGTCGGAAAAGTGGTGTTCCTTGCGAAGGGAAGATGGGTGTCGAATGCTAAAGACACAAGACCCATAACAATATCTAATAATATTGTTATGGTGTATGAGAGAGCTCTTGCTAGGATCCTTTCCCGATTCTACGAAGATCGTGATATGTTGGGAGACCACATTCACGGGTTTCGTAGAGGAAGGGGAACTGTTAAGGCAGTAAGGTCCATGCAGAGTTTTCTCACCAGCGATAGACGACCTGCAGTCCTCTATTCGCTGGATGTGTCGGCGGCCTTCGACAACTTGGGGCATGATGCAATAGTTACAACGTTAACCAGTGATGGTATACCGAGTAATTTGTTGCATCGTGTCTGGGTATATTAAAAGCAAGAACTTTTTACTTAGATGATGACGGGGGTAAGTACTATCATCTCAGCAAAGGACTTCCCCAGGGCTCACCTCTGTCTCCTATCATTTATATGATAGTGACGAGGGGAGTTCTGGAGGGTCTTTTGGATAGGAACACCCACGCTATCATTTATGCGGACGACATCTCGATCGCATTTAAGAGAAACTACTCTGTCGGATGCAAAGTTTGAAGGGCGAATGAAGTCTGCGATGGACATTGTTGCTCATCGCTTAGCGAAGTTTGGCTTGTCTTTAAACCCAGCGAAGAGCAATTTTGTTCATTACAGATTTCGGCGTCCTGGAAAGCACACTCGTCTCCTCGATTCTCTTCCAGGGAATCAAAAGCGTCGGGTGCGCATTCTGGGATCCGTTTTCGAACCACGTTTGCATCCTAGGTCAGATATGGCCAGGTGTTTCAAATTAGTTAGAAAAGGGCTACGTATGTTTGAAAGAGCGAGACAATTAAATGCCGGTTTGGGTAGATGTGTAATTGTGCTCAATGCGTTTGTATTAAGCGGATTGTACTTCTACTCAAACAATCGCCCTCCAGAACAACGATATCTATTTTTAAAACGATTATTAATTTTAATAAATAAATTTTTTACGAATGAAATTGAAATTAAAAATAAATTAATTAAAAAATATGTTTTATTTTACAATTTAAAAATCAAATGTTTTGAATAATTTTTTGTTTGTCTAGTTTGAAATTCGTTTGATTATTTTTCTAAATTTGGATGTATATATTAATTTTATATTGCGCTTGTCTACAAGTGCTTTGTCAGAAAAATTAGAGAAATTAAGAAAAGTATAATTAAATGTATTCTATATTCATTTTTTGTCATTGTTCAAATAATTTTAAGATAATGTTACAAAATATTTTTTATTTTATTTGTAATATCAATTTTATCCAAATTTTGTTTTTTTATGATGATTTTGAATTTTTATTTTAGAATTCCGACCTCTCTACAAAAAAGGCGACCGTAATCTAGCAAGCAACTATCGGGCCATAAGCCTTACCTGCGTTGCTTGTAAAGTGCTAGAGAAACTGCTCTTTAAACGAATCATCGGGTACCTAGAAGATAACCAAGTACTCTGCGACAACCAGCATGGTTTCCGCCCAGGAAGATCTACTGTCACAAACCTCATACTTGCGAGGAGTGATTGGACCAGATATGCCGAGGCTGGAGTTAGTGTTGATGTTTTGTTTTTCGACCTCAGCAAAGCATTTGATCGGATATACTATGATGTCCTCCTTATTACGCTGGAACAGTACGGCATCAGAGGAACCCTCCTTAATTGGATTAACTCCTTCCTTAGAAATCGGAAGATTACTGTATTGGCTAATAAACAAATGTCAAAAACAAGAAATCCTGGACGCGGTGTTCCTCAGGGATCGGTACTCAGTCCATTGCTCTTCATTATTTACATCAACGAGCTTACTACAGCTATTTCGAGTCCATGTGATTTATATGCCGACGACTTGAAAATTTGGCGACCAATAATCGATAGCCGAGATCCAATGATACTCCAGAGAGACATTGATAATATTAAGGTATGGTGTAATCAACGGGGACTGGTATTAAACCCCGATAAGTCAAAACATATGCGCATCGGACATCTACACATCAATTCATCATATACCATTGACGGAAGAGAAATTGAAACAGTTCTTCAATTTCAAGACCTTGGAGTGATCGTAAATAGAAGCTTATCGACCATCCCACATACCAGTCACACAGTTGCTAAATGCCGTCGAATTTTAGGACTTATTAGAAGGACCATTGGCCAGCTTGACGCATCCAGTTTTAAGTTAATTTACAATGCTTGTCTTATCTTTAATGAGATACGCTTCACCTACCTGTCACCCTCAAACTACGACAGAGATGAACCTGTACGAATCCATATTACGCAAGGCCACACATCTTGTACCCAGCCAACGCAAGCTCTCATTCATTTTTCGACTTCACGCACTTGGAGTGACCACAGTGAAGAAATCTTTAAAGTCATCTGATTTAATGTTTGTGTGGACAGCGCTTAATGTTCAAAAAGGGCAGAGGGAACATGTTTGTCGCAAACTGTTCGAACTTCGAAATTCAAACAGATTGAGGGGACATCACCTCACGTTAAAGACCCACATTCGTCCACCAAGAAGATTTAACACAATTGTCAACCGAACGTGGAAAAGCTGGAATAAGCTACCAAGTTAAGTGGTTTCGGCCTCCAGTATTTTGTCCTTCAAGAGAAATCTGAAGAATGTACTAACTTAAAACAATCGGATTTTCATTGATATTTTTTTAACCCTGTACCCAGCCTGTACGAGCTCTACGCTCTTTTGCTGCTGTTGTATTTAATAATAATAATTGAATTAAAGCATTTTATCATTTTGAATTTTTGTTTAAAATTTTTATCCTCGACATCTAACCAAAGAAATCTCAATCGAAACCTGCAAAATGAAAGAAAAAAAGAAAAAGGAAAGAAGAAAGGAAACTCAATTGGGGTTCCATACTTGGCTGGTGTCGAAAAAGTCAGAAAGAAAATTGTTTAACACGTTGATTCGTCTGCATTTAGAATATGCAATACAGGCTTCTTCCTTGGTCACTAAACAGGAAAGGGCATATATATAGTCAGTCCTAAGGCTAAGTTCTAATTTATGTTCAAATGAGAGATTGGATTATGCATCTCGATTATATTTGCTAAGAATTGAACCGATGTCATCACGATTTTTGTTTCTTAACTTGATAGGAATGTATGCGCTCGTACATCGGTTTGACGGTTATCCGAGTGATTCAATCAAATTACGTTCATTGATTTCGAGATGTCGCAGCAAAACTGTCTATAAAACAAGACATGGTAGGCATCCAAAATGTTAGAGACTATCACACAGGGTACTTAATATGAGGAATTCTCTGCCTGAGGACATTGTTGCAGCTCAGAGTCTGCATTTGTTCAAAACATTATTAAAAATATGGATGATCGAGAAGACAAGAAGCGATTTATGGACATATTTGCAGTGATTTGTTCTTTATGGTTGTCGATTTCATTTTCTTTGATTATCATTTTCTATTTTCCTTTTATCCGAATTGCGATCAGGCGAAATAGCCGTATGGCTAAGCCTTGTAAGAATAATTCTAACACAAATATTATTAGTCATGTCTAGTCTGGATATGGAAACTGGGTCGGAAATGGTAACTACCAAAGAAGCTGTCAATTCTGTTGGCAAGTCACGATCTACATGGCCTACCTCAACTTCTCAAACAAATTAATCCGATAACAATGATATAGACTCTCACCGTATCGAAATTACACACCAGGTTGCAATCGAGGGTGGACAGTCAAGAAAAGTATTTAGTGAACAGTCTAGAAATGTGTTTAGTGAACAGTCTAGAAAGGTTTTCAGTCACATATTCTCTCAACCACAAACTGACTCACTAAATAGTCACAGTTCATTCTTATCCAGCAAGTCTAACAAATCTTCTCGGGATCGGGGTTTGATTATTACAAACGTTCTTGAGTCGTCGTCTGATGTGGCTGAAACTCGAGTGGACCATGATGTTGAACAATTCCAAAAAAATATTGAGAGTTATTATTTCTACAGAAGATCCCTATATTTCAGAAGTTCGCCCTATTGAGATATTTAGGATAGGCCGGCGCAACAATCTCGGAGAACGATCTCCTTAAATAAACGTTATCTTTCGTACATATTCAGTGGTCCGTGAGTTGTTAAAACGCAGATCTAAGCTGAGGCAGTCCCCATTTCGGTTGTTGGCAGATATGTCTTTCGCTTATCAATGTCTCTGGCGTATTACTCGGATAGAATCTGGAGAAACTGATCTGCATATTGTAAATTTTCGGGTAGTTAGGCGTCGTCCACGATTGAGATGGCCCCCGCTATGAAACTTTTTTGAGAATTGTAAGATCAGACCCAATTCCTCTTATCGTAAAAACCACAAATGGCTCAAAGTTATATATTCGAACGTTCGAAGCGTTCTCAATAAGATGGATGAATTGGAGGTCATAGCTACTTCTCATCATCCAAAAATCATTGCCCTTAGTGAATCTGGGCTCTATGACCTTGTTCCTGATAGCTTATTATCCATAGATGAATATAACCTGTTTCGTTGTGATCGATCTGGTCGAAGGGGAGGGGGTGTATTGCTATATTGTAGTTTAGGTATTGATGGTAGTGTGTTTGCAGACGATTAGTGATGCCAATGGGATTGAGGCTTTATACCTCAAATTGTGCCTTGATTAGGTCAATTCTATGTATGTGCTAGTGTTCTATCGTCCTCCTTTGGCAAGTAGCGATGATTTAATAGAACTTATTGAGCTCTGTGGTCAACAGAAAAAATGCCTAATCTTAGGAGATCTGAATATTCCCTCAATAGATTGGGACTCGTTTTCATCTCCTAGTCGCTTTGCATCGGACTCAGATTTATTGAGTGTTCTACACAACAGTGGTCTGCATCAGCATGCACGTGAGGCAACCCGTTTCACTAGCCAGTCGACTGCCCAGCTAGCGTGGTCTTGTCTTCGTTTAAGTCTGATATTACTCACATAGATTATATTTTTGCACTGGGGATGAGCGATAATTGCGTACTGTCCTTTTTATTAAAATGCGCAAGCAATGTAATGTCGGTCAGTCCCATGCATGGTAAGCCTCTGAATTTCGGGAAGGCTTATTTCGATGCAATTATCTACAAATTGAATCTGATTAGATGGCCAGATCCGTATAAATGCAGAATAGACGAGGTTTGGTATGTTTTTGAGAGCACACTCTATAACTTACTGATATTGCATTCTCCCAAGTTTAGAACACATAAGCAAGTTTGTCCTTGGTTTGATGGGCTTCTCCGGTATCACTCACGCGCACGTAAACATGCGTGGATTTCATTTCGTTGTGGACAACAATCTTATGAGTCTTTCAAACAAATTAGG
This sequence comes from Pomphorhynchus laevis, assembly GCA_012934845.2. NCBI lineage: Eukaryota > Metazoa > Acanthocephala > Palaeacanthocephala > Echinorhynchida > Pomphorhynchidae > Pomphorhynchus > Pomphorhynchus laevis. Next base: position 7,115 of record WNNJ02000009.1, on the reverse strand, counting down.
AATAGATTTACCGCTCTCAAGAGAATGAAGCGTCGTCAGTTTGAGGAGAAGCTGAATTCTATGGATGGCAAGGCTCTATTTTCTTACATTCGCAAAATCAGGGGCTCGAATATTCCACTAGTATCGTTGAGGGATGATTCTCAAGGCGAGGTCACGTGTAAAAGTGTCATGGCAAACTTATTTGCCCAGGAGTTCTCATCGATATTTTGCTCTTCGCGGACGTTGTGTAGTTCTGATACAGAAAAGGGTTCAGATGCATTCGACCGATCCAATCTGTCGTTTTGTGCTGAAGATGTTTTAAAGCTTCTCTGTAAATTAAAACCGAACATCGCTGCCGGTCCGGACGGACTTCCCTCAATTCTTTTAAATAAAGTTGCTCCTCAAATATATTTATATGTTTTCCGTATGTTTCAGTTTTCTATTCTCCAATCTCATATTCCTTCGCGTTGGAATGAGTCCATTGTAGTTCCAGTGTTTAAAATGAGAGATCGACAAGTGTGCAAGAACTATCGCTCAGTAGCCTTGGCATGTATTATTTGTAAGTTGCTTGAAAATCTATTTGTAAAAAACATATCCTCTGATTTGGAAAGCAACGGTAAACTCACTGACTCACAACACGGTTTCAGACCAAATAGATCAACAATAAGTAATCTTTTGGTTTCTTCCAACGCATGGACAGTCTTCATTAGATGAACGAGTTCAATCTGATGTACTTTTTGTAGATTTCTGTCATGCTTTTGATTCAGTTCCGCGTGATCCCCTTATTCACAAATTGAGGTCACTTAGTGTTTGTCCAATGTATGTCGCCTGGATTGCAAACTACTTAAGTTCACGCTCTTTCAAAGTAAGTGTAGGTGCAGGGCTTTCGCTCGTATACGTCATGAAAATCTCATCGAAGTGCTTTTAGACTAAAATAAGTCCGATTATTGTAAATCGGCTCCACGCATTTTTAACGCAATGCTCTTATCGTGTTCGCGTTGGATCGAGCTTATCATCACCACGTTTACTTACATTAGGTGTACCTCAAGGTACTGTCTTAGGTCCACCACTTTTCACATTTATCTAAACACATTGTTAAAACAGCTACACTGTCCGTATTTGGCTTTTGCCGATGATCTAAAAATCTGGTCTAAAATTACATCGAAAAGCGACATTACTGTATTAAAGCAAGATTTAAAAATTATTCACGAATGGAGTATTCGGACAGGAGTAATAATAAATGTAGGTAAATGTGTCCATTTACGTTTTGGTCGTAGTGACATACATGCCGATTACATGTTAAGCGATAACATTGTATCTAGAGCTAATCACACACATACCCTGGCACAATTGTTCAGTCGTCTCTCATAACTCGTATGAACACAGACAGAATATGTTCGAAAGGGCGAAGTGTTCTTTACTTATTGAATAATTGCTTCAAATATTTGCCAGTAGAATGTTTTAAGCTACTGTATAACGCATTGGTTTGTCCTCATTGAGTACAGCATTCAATCATCATTTTCGTGCATTAAAGAGGAAATCAATTCACTTGATAATGTATTAAGGCGAGGGTCTCGATTATGTAAATGAGTTGCACAGTATCCTTATGTGGAGAGACTAAGGACGCTAGACATGTGTTCTATCCTGTCACGTTTTATTTATTTAGATTTGGTAGCGTTGTATAAGATCGTTATAGGTTATGACGGATACCCAATAAATTGTGTAAGTTCGAATCATCGTGCCTTTAATCGAGAACATAGTTTGCGACTTAAAACTCAATATGCTGGAAGGTGCCCTCGAATATATCGTCTTTCGCATAAAGCTTTTAGCGTGTGGAACATGTTACCGGATTTTTTGATATCTATCCATGACATTGATATATTAAAACGAAAATTATTAGAATGGATACGACATCCTGATCAGCAAACTATCCGAATGGCATACCCGTCAGATCAACAATAATTTCAACAATTAAACATCGTTTTTTCTATCTTTTTTTTTTTTTTTTGCTTGCCTATCTTTCTATGTGAGCAGACTAAACAGCCTACGGCTTTGTCTTGCCCGTAGACAAAGAAGACGACGAGGAAAGATCGGAGACCATAGTTGTTGGAGTAAGTGGGAACATGGAGTAAGATCATAGTTGTTGGAGTAATTCGTTGTATGGGTAGGATGATGGATTTTGGAGAATTGGCAAAAAGGCTAAGGCAGTAATCGATTTTAAGGAAACTAGCGATGAAAGAAGAGACATACAAGAACGGAAGGCGATTAGGGAGCGGATATGCGGATGTCACGGAGAATTAAGTTAGACGAGTGGACCTTGTCACGGACGAAGGGTTTAAGGGAAAGGTTATCATCGAAATGGAAGCCTAAGAAAGTAAGATTGTGTACTATGGGGATGATCGATGAGTCAAAAATAGTGGGAGGAGATATGTTTGATTTACATGGAGGATTCACATTATTTTGGATTTGTCGAAGTTTAGAACGAGACGAAGATGGGAGAGACGTTTGTAGATAGAATAAAGACAGTTCGAGACAGAAATAGAGATATCGTGTATGCGATGGGCAGGTGCATTAACATATATGGGGATGTCATCGACGTATTGCATGACGTTAAAGGAGTAAGGTTTGATAGACGGAGAGAGATCGGCAAGCAAAAGAGAGAAAAGCAGGGGACATATGATTGAACTTTGTGGGACCCGGCAAAAAATAGGGATTGGAAGAGAGGATGATGAATTTAAAAAAGATTCATTTTAACGTGGCAAATGCGTGCCAGCGCACGCTTACATGACCACAACAAAACAAAAATGTGAATCAGGTGTCGAGGTGTTAATAATAATACAATAATTTATTTAACGTGGCAAATGCGTGCAAAATGCACGCTTACATGACTACTAACAAACAAAAAAGAACATCAAAGATCACAGGTAATTATTAATTGTTGAAAAATAATTGGATTTGGCGTTTGAAGTACGGCATAGATGTTGATTGGCGGCTATGAATAGGCAGTTGATTCCACAAGAGAGGAGCAGCCACAACGAAGGAGCAGAAGCCAAAAGAGGTAGAGTAGATTGGGACATGTAAAAGAAGGGAATTACGGGAACGCAGAGCACAATACACAGTACGAGAATTGTCGAGAAAAGGAAGGTTGAGAAATGAAGGGGTATGATAAGTTATAAAGCGAAAAGCAATGATAAGAAGACGAATTTGAACACGACAATAAATGGTAGGCCAATCAAGGGAAACAAGATAGTAGGATGTATGATCAAAACGACGAAGACGGAGGAGAACTCGAACGGCAGCGTTGATGATGCGTTGTAAAGGAAGAAGAGTGGATTTAGGTGAGTTGGAAAATAGACTAAGACAGTAATCAAGTCTTGAGAAAAGAAGAGAAGATATGAGAGTCATACAAGAAGGGAAATCGATCAATCTACGAACTTGACGGAGGTTGCGGAGTATCAAGGTAGATGAGCGTACTTTATCTCTAACGAAAGGTTTAAGTGAAAGTCGGTTGTCGAAATGAAAGCCTAGGAAAACGAGATTATCAACGATAGGAAGAATTGTAGAATTTAGTGATACGGAAGGAGGTTCTACGCCGAAGCTTCGAGGTAGGATCCACATAATTTTAGATTTATCAGGATTCAGAGAAAGGCGAAGGGAAGAAAGATGATTGGAAATTGAGACAAGACAGCTGGAAACAGAAACACTAAGATCATGAATACGATAAGCAGGTGCGTGAGCATAGATGAGAATGTCATCAGCATATTGCATAACATGGAAGTTAAATTTATGAGAAATCGAAGACAAGTCACCGAGAAGAAGAGAGAAAAGCATAGGGCCTAATACGGAGCCTTGTGGAACACCGGACGGAATGGACGAAGGATGGGAGAGAGAAGAGTTAGAATATACGCGAAATGTACGGTTTGACAGATATGAAGAAAACCATGATACAGTGGGTAAAGAGAAGCCATAATCATGACGAAGGCGATGTAGAAGAATCGAGTGATCGACGATGTCAAAAGCAGACGATAGATCAAGAGAAACTATGACACTACATAATTTATGATCGCGCGAGATGAGTAAGTCATTATAAACTTTAAGACAGGCAATTTCAGTAGAGTGATTAGAGCGAAAAGCGGCTTGGAAGGGAGGAAACAAGTTAGAGGAAAAGAGATATGTATTAACTTGCTTGAGAACGAGACGCTCAAGGAGTTTAGAGAGGGTTGGGAGAAGTGAGATTGGACGGTACGAAGATAGTAGTGAGGAGTCGAGAGATTGCTTTTTGATGAGAGGACGAACAGTGGCGCAGATTATTCCTGTCAGTTCCAGATTATTCCTGTCAGTTCCAGATTATTCCTGTCAGTTCCAGATTATTCCTGTCAGTTCCAGATTATTCCTGTCAGTTCCAGATTATTCCAGTTCCAGATTATTCCTGTCAGTTCCAGATTATTCCTGTCAGTTCCAGATTATTCCTGTCAGTTCCAGATTATTCCTGTCAGTTCCAGATTATTCCTGTCAGTTCCAGATTATTCCTGTCAGTTTTAGATTATTCCTGTCAGTTCCAGATTATTCATGTCAGTTCCAGATTATTCATGTCAGTTCCAGATTATTCATGTCAGTTCCAGATTATTCCTGTCAGTTCCAGATTATTCCTGTCAGTTCCAGATTATTCCTGTCAGTTCCGCTCGCTACGCTCGCGGATTGAGCTCAATCTATCGATAAAAGGTCATGCCTAAAAAAGCGCGATCTCAGATCCCCGTTCCTGATTAAGAATCTTCCACATCGGAATGCAATTATGGTTATACCAGCTTTGAAGTTGGATGCGATTCCAAAGATTGCGATGTATGGACACTTGTTCGTGTTAAAATATCCGACCACTCGATGTATAAACGTAAACATTTCACTTGCGGTTTTTGTACATCAGTACGACTGCTACAGTTATCCTGCTCATCTACTCCTGTATCACACACGACCACTCAAACCAATGCTGTTTTAGATGTTTCCCTCGCATCAACACCTGACTTCGCATCATATAATCCCATTATTAAACCTACTCTCTCACACAATCCTCGTTCAACTACGTACCAAACTTCCATTAATCTTTCTCATTCTAACAATGCTAACGGTAAAGCTTTTCATCTCGTACCTCCTCTTTCCTATTCCTCCCCCAATCTAAATAAATCTCAAACTTCTTTATTCTCCTCACGTACTCCTTACTCGACCTCCCCTGTATCACCTCTCAATAATTTACACCCTTCCATCAAAATCATTTCCAGTAACATTTCCGATCAAATGATTCAACACTCCATTCCTGTCACTCATGCCCCAACCTATTTTAATTCTCCTTACTCTACCTCCCACGTAACACTTCCAAATAATTTACATCCTTCATTTAAAATCATATCCAGTCACATCTCTGATCAACCGATTCAACACCCCGCTCCTGTCACACTTGCTCCAACCAATATTAATTCTTTATCAAGCACCCCTGTCATTTCCACTTCTATCTGCTCATCTACCTCGACTCCTACCAGCTCTGTCCGTCCACCACATCCACGAAATCGATTTCCTTCGCGCGATCGCTGTATAATCATATCAAACTTAAAGCTTTCCGAATCTGCTTCTCCACAATCTCGCCTCGATGATGATGTATCTGCTTTCAGGTCTATCCTAGCAACCATTCTTCCTGATGATAACCCATCACTCTTCAATAATATTGCTCCTGTATCCTTTATTCGTTTAAACAAATCAACTAAATCTAATCATCTCAGTCCTCCACTCTTAAAAATCGTTTTCCGACATAGTTCACATGCCTCTTCGGTACTCTCCCAACGTTTTAAACTTCTTACCACTTCATCTACTTGCCGTATCTTTCCTGACCGCTCCCCTTCTGATATTGCCCAGCTCAATTTAGCTCGCATTGAAAAACATCGACGTGAAACAAACGGCGAGTCATCCTTATCTATACGTAAAATCAACGGAAATTTTCACGTTCTTCACACAAGGCCAAAAATTCGATGGCGTCCCATCTCTCCCCCTTGTCTTCTTCGCTAGTCGATCTCGCTCCTAAGCATACTTTTCGTCTTAGTCTATTCAATACTCGCTCCATTCTTCATAAAGCTGATATGCTTCTCGATATCTTCGATCAATTATCTATCGATATTCTCTGCATTACCGAATCCTGGCACTCTGACTCCGACGATCTTGCTATTCGTCGTCTATGTCGCTCTGGTTGTTCTCTAGTTGAATCAGCTCGTCAAATTACATCTCATACATCTACTGCGTCTAACCATGGCGGTATTGTTGCCATTGCTCGTCACCCAATGTCTTTACGTAAAATCAACGTTAACATCCGTTACACTTCGTTCGAATTACTCATATGCAGATTATCAACGCCTTTCCCTCTGGAACTTGTGATTGTATACCGTCCAGGTTCAGTTGCCCCATCACGTATCTTCTTTAACGACCTTGCAGATCTAATGTCTCACTGTTCATTGTCTTATACTCCTTCTTTTGTTCTCGGTGATTTTAACATTCGTCTTGATCGCCCGTCTAACTCTGACTCTATCACTTTAACTAAACTTTTTTCTGATTTTAACTATATATTACTTTCAACAAGCCCAACTCATATTCTCGGCGGTGCTCTCGACATCATTGCTGTTCCTAACTGCTTCAATGACTATACCTCCTTGTCAATTACTGATCCTGGTTTGTCCGATCATTTCCTTGTCACTCTTACTCTTACTCGTCCCAATCCTCCTTCTCCGCCTTTATCTACACCAAGTCGACCATGGAAGCTTCTCGATATCCCTGATCTCTGCACAGCCTTACTCAATTCTTCACTCTTTTCACTTCCTCTTCACTATCTCTCTCCCGATGATCTCTGCATTCTGTTTGATTCTGAACTTACGTCGATCCTCAATAACCTTCTGCCTAGTCGACTTCGACGTTCCCAGCGCTTGCGCCATGCTCCCTGGTTCGATTCTGACTGTAGTCTTTCTAAGCGTCGCCTCCGTCACTCTTTTCGTATGTATAAACGCTTTCTTAAACGTTCACCCAACTCACTCCCTCCAAATCTTCGTGATTCCTACTTTTCTCAACGCCGTTCACATCTCATTCTTATACGTACTAAACGTACT